>BHFT01021377.1:0-103249 GCA_004320025.1 Laticauda laticaudata
CCATGCTGAAACCGCAGCTTCGTATGTAACAAAACTCATACCAACTTCTTAGAAATATCAAAGAATCTACACGTGGGAACAAGAAGATCTGCTTGTAGTTTCGACGTGGTTTCGCTATTCACTCAAGTCCCGATAAAAGAAACTCTTGAAATCATCAAAAAATTAAATACCAACGCACTGAAACACCTTATGGAACTAACAGAAGCACTCTTTTAAACCAACAGCATATTTTTCATATACAATGGACAAAGATACAAGCAAATTGAAGGAGCCCCTATGGGAATCCACCACTGTCACCCGTCCATTGCAAACCATGTTCATGGAAGAATTCGAATCCAGAGCCCTGGCTAATGCCACCACAAACCCAAACTATGGCTAAGATACATCGATGACACATTTGTTGCATTTGGCCCATGGAAAAGAAAACACTAAAACAATTTCCCGCTACACACCTAAACAGCACACACCCCAAAATCAAGTTCACCCATGGAACGGAAATAAACAACTGACCAATTCCTAGATGTACTAATTCTACAAAAGAACAGATGGCGACCACTAGGACACACCGTTATACCAGTAAGAAAACACACACCAACCGCTACTCAATTCGCCCAATCCCACCACCACCCAGACAAAAATCAGTAAAGATACTACACGGCATTCACATCAAGCCGCTTCAAAACAGATAAAAAAATAGCAGCCATCCTTAAAAACCCCAAAAGACAAAATTGACGCTGCGAAAATCAAGGCATATACGAAGTTCCCTGTGCTTCATGCCCGGCCACAATACATTGGACAGACCAATAGAAGAAATAGGTACCCTCCTGGATGACAACAAAAATGCAGTAAAAAACTGGAACACACCTCCTCCACTAGTCAACACATGAAAACCACAGGTCACAACATCAACTTCAATGGCACAAAAACCCTAGCCACTATAGAAAACCCCAGCCACAGAATCATCAGAGAAGCCATAGAGATTGAAAAAAAGACCTGAAAAGCATGAATAGAGAGAGATGTCCAGCAGACTGACAATCATTTGGAAGCCTGCACTCTCAAATAGAAAAGATCTCCACACCAACAAGCCAGGCAAACACCTGGGCCACAACCAGACTCCCTCTGATGCCTCCACTCAAACACAACCCCAACCAGGCAACCCAGATGAAACCTAGCTTTCCTAATAGATAATAGCCGTCTTTTTCACGCAAAGCCAGCTGCACTGAAAGCCTCCAATGCAGCGAACACAGTGTTTCCAGCCAATCAAGCGCACAAAACAGACAGAAGAAACCAGAAACACGAACACCAATCAAACAAACTCCAAGAACAATAAACACAGACCAAGACTCCCAACCAATCAGGATGTAGAAAAAAACATTCTGGCACAGCAGTAGGCTAACCCCACATTTAAAACTGAAACGGCTGTGAAAGTCTGACTCACCAACGAACACAATACAAGAAGCCTGATGATGGCAGATGAGATTCTGCTGAAATGTTGCTACAACTTTAAAAGCACAACTATAACGACGTGGGAAAATACCCAAAACAAAGCTGAATACCATACATGTAAGTACCCGTGTGTGTGTGTGTATATATATATATATATACACACACACAAACACACACACTCTATTGTTACACTGATTAACAGTCTGACTGTAGCAAACAAAATGCAGGTAGTCCTCAACTTGCAACCACAATTGAGCCCAAAATTTCTGTTAAGTGAGAAATGCATTGAGTTTTGCCCCATTTTACGACCTTGCCACAATTGTTAAATGAATATGACTTTCCCATTGACTTTGCTTGTTAGGTCACAAAAACTCACATGACTCTGGGACACTATGACCGTCATAAATATGAGTCAATTTGTCTAGTGTCTGAATTTTGATCATGTGACCATGGGGCTAGATGTAAGTGTGAAAAATGGTCATAAGTCACTTTTTTCAGTGCTGTTGTAACTTTGAACAGTCACTAAATGGACTGTTGTGAGTTGAAGACTACCTGTGTTGTATGGTATATACAAACAAAATCAAAATATACAACCCAAAGCCCACTTTTATCTTTACCATAACATTCTTCATTGGAGTCCTAGTCCAGTAAACTCATTTTAATCAATTATGTTCCTCATACAAGATCCAGTTTTCTCACACAAATTACGTATCTAATGAAGTAGCTAGTCAGGTTCATAAAATCTTGGAGAATATGTGGATTAATTGCAAATGTATTACTGGCCTGGTTTGGGTAGCAGAATTGCCCTGATCACCCAACAGACTACCTGTACTGTGTGAGTATAATTTTGATCTTCCTGATCACTCAGCAAATATATGAAGTAAAGTTGTGAGTTGGGTGCCATCAGTATGCTCACACCATCAAAAATATAATTCTGCTGGAATGACATCTATAGTAGAGTTGGAGTATGATGCATTATTCTTCAGTGATCCTATTCCAGAGTTGGCATGAGAATATGACTTCAGCAAACTTCTACTAAGCTACAATATCACAAACATATCAATTTTGCCAATCTTGTTTAATTTCTATATTAATCTATTGAGTGAATTAATAAAGGAGCTTTGGGATTAGAGAATGCCTATATATATGCTAATGATACCTAGCCTGTTTTTTCCCCTGGCATTGTTTGCTCGCCCAGCGCTTGCATGACCCAGTACCAGGCTGCGGTGGTTGGGGACATCGGATTTATATCATTTTCTGAATTTGGTCCAGTGTCTCTCAAATATGGTACTCTAAACTAGGCCTAATGCTTATGATGGAGTCTAACCAAAACAGATCATAATTGGTTTAGAAACTATTTGAACTGATACAGCCTAAAACTGCATTTGCCTTTTTTGCAGTCACTCCCGACAATTCCTACTTGGTTTGTAATTAACTATTTTTTTCTAAAATCTTATATTAAAAGGAGGGGGAGTATATTGAACACATGGTAATGCTTCAAAAACAATAGTTGTGAATAGGTAAAAGGCCAGTTAAACTAACAAACCGATAAGTGTTGAACATTTTACTATGAGCTGACTATATACATGAGGAGTATTTGCTTTTTTCTGTAGGTTTGCTTATAATGTGGCATTACTGCAACAATAGCTAATCAATGTCAGTGACTCTCATCAATAAGCTGTTTCTCAGCCTGAGCAACTTTAAGCTGTGTGGACTTCAACTCCCAGAATTCCCCAGCCAGTATGCTGAAGTCCATCTAAGGTTGAGAAACCCTGAATTAACTGATCTGAGGTAAATCTTATGCTTGAATTTATCAAAGCTGAAAATTTTGTCAAGCACAAGATTGCTGTACAGCACTGTGAGACTAGCAGTGGGATTATCAAGCACATCAAGTTAGAAATCTAATGTTGGGCTTTGGTCCTTTTGAGGAAGAGAGGTAGGAGAGGAAGATTTGCTGCTGCTGAAGGAAAGACGAATGAAGCAGCATTGCCAGTGGCAGAAATACATGAAAGAGAGGAGAGAAGCGGAAAGAAGGCTCAAGGAGGAGAAACAGGCATAAACCTTTAAGAGAAGATGCAGAATGTTTATCAATTAAAGAGTTAACAGTTTGAACAACAATGTCTCATAATCCATGGCCCAAGAGAGATGGGAGGAATGGGGGGAGACAACATGTCAATATCATTCATTGGAATGATCATTTAAAGGGGATTTCTGGGTCCATTTTCAAAATCCATTCAGCTTTTTCTGTCACGTGTTACAGGATATTTTTAAAAGGGCGAAATAAAACAGATCACAGGAAGCAGTAAGAGTATTGCTTCCCTTACCCTACCCAAAAGTTTGAGGTGTTTAGTTTTTTTTTAATTAAGAGAATGAGTTGAGCTTAACTTTCACTTTACTTCATTTTAAACTTACCAGTTTTTGAGATCAATTTAGTTTTCAAAATACAAGCTGTTTCCAAATACAAGCTGGGAGAGGTGGGGTATTAATCCAATAACTACCTCCAGAATGATGCATCCACATTGGGGCCCCAGGCCAGCTGTCAGAGTCAGGTCTTCAGGCCCTTATGGAAAGTCAGGAGGGAGGGTGCAGATTTCACATCAGGATATATGACGTTCCAAAGGCCAGGAGCTAGGAGAAAGGCTCTTTTCTGAACCCTGCCAGCCCAAATTCTGTTAGGCCTATTTGGCTTTCTCTGTTGATTTTTCTTGTTGGAAGCAAAATGTTGATAATGTGATAATAAAAACACTGTGACATTCGTAAATATGGGGACCAGTTATAAGTTCAAGGACTGGACTTTTTTCAGCACTCACTACTTTAAACAGTTGCTATATGAATGGTCATAAATTGTGGATTGAAAAAGGAAAACAAATTAAGGCTGAAGAAAGATTACAGGGATGGGAAAACACCTACATTATGATTGTTAGTAACTAAAGTTTCCTGCTGATACCTTATTAATTCTAACATCTAAATCAATCTACTTGAAATTGGCATTTGGGATAGAAAAGTTATGTACTAAGAGTGACAATTTTTATTCTTCACAGCAACATTCACTTGTAATCTAAGGATTGGATAGAGAAACAGGATTGGAGTAAATGAAGTTGGATCTTCTGAAAATGAAAGAAGCTGCTTTAATTTATCTTGACAAGAGTGGTGGTCTTCAGAAATTTGTTAATGACTGCAAATCATATTGTAATGGTATTTACCTAAAATTATTATTAAGTAATGAGAATTATTTAGTTTAAAACAGTAAATAGGAAATTTTAACATTTATTCTTATCTGGCCTCACAGAATCTAGTCAAGCTTGTGCTATTTTCCGGTTTCTTATATTGGTAAACCCATCTGATATTACTGAGTTGGATGCTACCCTTGGAAATTATATTTTGCATCAACCTGTGAAGGGTACTCAGATTTTTCAGTCAGTAAGGAATCTTTTACATTTTGATCAAATATTCTATGAGTATTCTGAACAATAATTTTCTTATAAATTGAACTGAGTTTTGAATTACAGGTATGTTTTACTGCAGTTAAAACGTTGTCATTAATTCAACAAATAGAGACTGAAGCTCAGGTGAGTTTTCACCATTATTTCAGTCCTATTTTTTCTAAAATAGTGGCAATAGTTTGTATTTTAATTACATTATGCTAGTATATGACAAAAATAAATATTTGTTTTTGTTTTAATTACCTAGCTTTCTACCTTCCTATTTATTTTTTCTTATTCTTATTTCTTTTTCTGAAATATAATTCTTAAGGCAAAATACATTTATTGTGAATTTATTTATGGTAATATTAGATACAGAAAAAAAAGAGAATTCATCCACATGCCTACAAACTTCCTTCCACAGTCTTGCTATGTAGTAACTTTTAACATTAATAGCAAAAGTAGCTTTCTATGTATCATCAGTCTTGTTCCCAGTCTATGATCAATACTGAAATACTGGATGTAATTGGATATTTTGCCTGCAAGTATATTTGTTTATGTCTCAGAAATAAAATTACTAAAAAAAGATGTGGAACAAAACTGATCTGTAGAAAATTTAAAGTTTATACAAATAACCTACATTTTATTTAATGTAAATCAATTAAAATACTTAACTAGATGGGGCACTGTGGTAGATCACATGGGATTCATCTTCTTTTGCTGAAAAAAAATGTGCTTGCATTAAAAAAAGTTGGCATATAAAAATATACAGGATAATTTGACTTTTATGATTGTGGGTGAATCTTTTTTTTAAGAAATTTTATTTCAGTTTTCACAAAGCAAAGAAAAATAAAATATCTTTTTTTAGTGAACAGCTTGGTTCCAGGTTTTCAAATCTCCATATGGATATAATCTCAGTTACATATTCATCTTTTATCTTTCACATTCAATTTCATGTCTTATCACTAAATATTTAAATATTATTTATTATTTTTTCCCTCAAATACTTCCCACAGGCTTATTTTATAACTCTCTCATTCATATTTCATTCCTTTTCAAGGTTTTCATATTTTCAAAATAATTATACTTTTATCTGTCCTGTGTACAATTTCAATCCATGTCCACATTTCAAATATTACAAAACAAGGTTTCCCCTATGGTTGCCAATTAAAGTGTGTCACCTTCATATAGTTGATTCCCTTTTGCATCCCATTAAAAATTCTACTTCGAAATTATCCCATTAAACAATTGTAATTCCCATCCCCTAATAGCTATATTATAACATAAATCCCTTTTTCATCAGATTCTGCATGGTACTTGCCCTTTAAATTACCTCTAAATAATGTTAAGTTTTAAAAAATAAAAAAAGAATAAAAAGGAAGAAGATAATTAATCAGTTCAAATTCATCCTTAAAAGAAGGAAAAACTGGTATTTCCCTTACAACCCATCTCATAGTTCATTTCAATATTTAATAAATCCTTAATATACATTAATATAATTCAATTGTATTTTACATATTTGTTTTTTATTTGATCTGTTATCAAGCATTCCATTAAGTAACAATCCCCATTTCATCTTCCATTTTACATACATTTTCCTGTTTTCTACATTTCTTATTTCTAACATTTATACAATCCCTTATCACCATGCAGAATCCTCTATTTTAGTTGTATTTTCAACCATTATCTGTGTCTATCAATCAAATTATTCCCTTTAATTCTTGTTCATTTCCCATATTTATTTCCTGATTGTTTTTTATAACTTTTCCTTTATTTTCTCCTTTTCTACTCCAGTTTTTGTCCCCCTCCCTCTTTAATACTTCCTTCTGCTCTTTCCTGATATTTTGTTTATTTCTCTGTTTCTTTTTCTGATTACCTCCTCTAATCTCCAATTTTTAAGTCCCTTTTCCCTCTTTTTGAGTTTCAAACTTCATTGTCTCAATTTTTTTTATTAAAGATGGCCTCTCCTTTATTCAAGTCGTCTTCTTCCTCTGAAGTTTTTCACTGATCCTCATAGTCCAAAGCTGCCATTTCCAGAAACTGCAAAGTCAAACAATTTTTCTTGTAGTTGCAGTTGCTCCTTCATATTTTTTAATTCCATTTTCAGGTCCAAGTAAAGTTCTGCCATCTTTTAACACTTCCCAGTACTTTTAGACAATCAAATTCTATAAGATTGCTTCCCAGAATAAATTTCAATTGTATCCAGTAATAATCCAATGTTCAAAGTTTCCAAAATCATCAATCAATTCCAGAACAGTTTTTCTTGCTTTTTTCTTTGTTACAAAGATCCAAGCTCCACTTTCACTTTCCAGGGGCTCGATTTGATTGTAGCAAAATTTCATTTACTTCGTTATTCTTTAAGTCTTTTAAAAGTTTACATTAATTTGTTTCAGCATCAGGTGGTATTCTTTAGTATGTCCAAGTTCCACCTCCTTTTTCCCTTCCTCCGCTTTTTCTTTTTTTCTGGCTTTTAAGTTTAAAAAGCTCCTTGTTTGCCTTTTGACACTATCTATATCAGCTTTAAGTTTGCCTATTTAGTGTCAGGATCATTTTCATTATTTTCCTCTTCTAACTTTTTTCTCAAAATTCAAAGCCACTTCCAGTTGTCAGATCTTTCCCTCCCTCCAATTATTTGGAAAAATCTTTTTCCAAATAATTAAGTATTTTAGCTCCAGGGTACCTTGTATTCAGATGTTAATCCTGCTTATCCCGGTCACCCAAGCTGTCCTCCTTCTCCACTCCTGCACAATTCTCGCCCTCCAGTGGCGAGGAGACTGAAACTGCAGACAATCACATATTTCGGTCTGTCACTGAGAGAGCCTAACCGGAAGATCCACTTGTGGGTGAATTTTATATTCAGTTAAAATTTGGAAATAGAATGGTTTGATCAGTTAATATTTTAAAACATACCCTTTTTGCAAATGTCGTTAAATGTCTCTTGTATCATGTAGATATCTTTCTGTATCTGTTTCTGATTAATTTTGGGAAAAACAGACTTTATATTGTATAGTCTCATCTGCTCAGAATTCATGCCACTCTGCTAGACTTCTTGGGCATGTCTAATTGGCCATGGCTGGGAGTAGTGCAGTTATTTTATTATTTTCCTCCATTTTTATGTGAATTTGGCCACATCCATGCTTTAATTAATTAGCCATAGCAATCCACACAACTTAAATGTGTTTCTTCTTTCAAAAAAGCATTACTTACTCCTGCTTTCTTCTTGGAATAATAACAATATTTAAATAACTGTACTATTTGTAATCAACTCAATCATTTTTAATTCTCTCTTTTAGATGAACATAGTCCTGAAACTAACACATTTACCTTCCCTGCCCTGTTACATTCTCAGTCTTTGCAAATTTCCATTTGATTATACTACTCAGAGGTTTTATGTGGCAGAGGGAATAGTGATTGCAATGAGTATCATAACGAAGTATACACAGGGAGCAAAATTTGTTTGTTCTGAAGAGACATGTCAGTTTTCTGAAGGTATGTTAGCAAGCTTGAACTCAAATTCTTTCATTTTTAAGCCCAACTGTAAAGCCTGTAACTTTGTTTTGGATACTATATTTCATTGCCCATGATTCATATGCTAATCAAGGTTATTTTCCTGTAGCATATGATAGACAGCAGGAGGAAGCAGAAAAATTTTTTTCTTCAATATTCATCCCAACACGATTCCCCTTAGTTAAAATAGATTCCAAATAAGTTAAACTGTTACAAATTTTAACAAGTTCAGAATTATTTCTTATATCAAACAATCAGAACCAAGATGTTTTAAAAAGCTGCATGCATTTTGGGAAAAATGTTTAACTATGACATCAAAACATGTCTGTATTTCTACTGCATTGACCCACAATGTAAAGTTCAATTAATTGTGTAGTTAAAACTGTCCCCTGAAATAAACTTATTTTTGAAAGTTGAAAAAGTAACTTTCTAATTTTGATTGGATTAAAAAGTTGGAGCAGTGCTTGTTGTCCAATTTATGCGGTCCTAATTTCTCATGGGGGGTGTCAATCGCCTTTATGCTTATATAAAAAAGGTATATACACCTTTATAAATAATTTCTGAATTACTGGGGAGTGACAAGGAATGGGATAGTAATTCCAATATAGTGCTGGCAATGAAATTAATTGGGTATCTTGATTTGCAATTCTTGTATGTGCATTTATCCATATGTCTCTCAGTAAAACTTTGGACAAAGTAGGCACCCTAATAGCAGTCAGGTGTTGTTGAACTACACTTCCCAGGATACTTCATTTTTGGCCATGCTTCTTAGGGATGCTGGTAATTATAATTCAGTAATGTCTAGAATGCCACAGATTGATTCCTCTGTCAATTGTATTGAGCATATCATTTTGTATATGACTTACATAATTCATTATACTGGGTTAGGTGTATTCTAGTGAATTCCACATATAAAGTTCAAAAATTATAAAGTGCTTCCTGTTTCTACTAATCTAATTTTGGTGGAGCATAAAACATATATTGTAGCCAAATGAGGCAACTGTATAAAGACACTATAATAGGGAACTATCTGGCTAGGGTTATAGTTTATAAAACTTTATATTTTCAGCATGGTATGGAAATATTTTGTTAAAGTGCAGATTTTGAGCAGTTTTCTGATTAAAAAATATGAAAAATATTACCTACTTCTGAATTTTTAGAAAACTGAATTCAATCTTTTATATGATTCTAGGGTTTCAATATGTGAGAGTACATACCGCTGGAGCTACAGAATCTGCAACATTGAGAAATGATTTTGCATGCAGCTTATGTATGTCACCACTGAAAGAAGACAAGAAATATAGAGTACTTGGTGGTAAAAACTAAATAGCTGTTACCTGATATGTTACCTGGGGGCAGACAACATAGAGAAAAAGGAGGGCACACAGATGTGAACTAGGTTTAGAAAAGTACATGAATGGCAAAATAAATCATTGATTAAACTTTTTTAGGACCAATTCAGCAAATAGATTTATCTGAAACAGAAATTGTGTATTTTTATGTTTTATGTATGTATATATTTATTTATTTTTAAGATAAACAAGTGGTTGAAATGATTGACTCTAAAGCAATTAGTGTGTTTCAGGGTTTTTCTGGAAATAAAACACATTTAAGATTTCAATCATTTACAGTGTTTCTAAGAGGTAAGACACGGTTTTTTTTGTTGGCTTTAAGCATTTGCATTGTTTTTCAAGGCTTTCTCAAAATATCCAGTAGAAAATACATACATGCATAACAGAAATATTGTATTTCCAAATATTTTACAAGCATATCAATTTATAATGCATCCAGTCCAAACACCCAAAGATCATCCTTTTTTTTCTATCCATCTGTGCTATACTTATGCTCCTAAGTATGTCCCAACTCCTACACTTCCCACCCAGTCAACTCTTTCTTTAGATGAATTGATTTGAAATTCTGCTGTTATGATGGAAAGACTATAGCATCTTGGCATCATTCCCTTTCAGAAAAAATTTTTAGACTATCCTTATTCTTTTCCAGAATTCTTCACATTTGCATTTTAAGGTACAATTCACAGGTCAGAAATCTGAATTTAAATCCAGGAACTTATTTTCAACATTTGGTTTGCATATATTTTTCTTAACAAAATTTAACCCCCTATTTAACTATATATTTCTCTAATTATACAATCTCCCCTTAACTAAATAATACAAACAAAACATTTAATTCCTGATCAGTGATTATGTTATTTATCTAAGAAGCAGGTTGTTCACAAACTTTTTTTGAAAAATAATGTGAAAAGAATTATTTGTAAGCACACTACTAAACCGTCACATCACTTACCATAGTAAAAGTGTATGTTGCACAAAGCTGGAAAAAAAGCAATTTAATATTCTTGGCAGAATTTGTGATTAAGTCACATCCGTTTTGACCTGTTTTAATAATGTCTTCTATTAATTTCAAGGCCAAAAGCTTTAGCAAAAATCTTCTCCTCTCTACCTGAGCTTGTATAAGCCCCCAAGTTTAGAGCGGTAAATATTGAGCTATGACTCTCAATTACCTTGACAGAGTACTTTTTCTTACCTTGACAGAGTACTTTTTCTTGGCTGTTATTGTGTATTGTTTCTGCTGTTGAATTGGCAGAAAAGGTAACAAATTATACTGCCCCAATTGAATTTTACTGTGTTTTAACGATGATACCAAAATATGGTGTTCTACTTGGAGAGTTCCTGCAGAAAATTTTCTCAGCACAGCAACGGATGTATTCTTGTGCTTTTTTTCCCATCCCAGTTACCAGTTACTTTTTGTAACATCGAGCAGGGGTGGGAGACTAACAACATATAGGCATTTTCTTGGGCTGCAAGAAAAAATGGATAATTAGCTTCTGCAGAATACATCTGTAAACCAGATTTTTCTCGAGGGTTGGGGAATAGTACCATCTGCTGGCAAACCAAGTGTTGTACACAAACTGTACATACACAAACTGAATCTGTCAGTTGGAAAGGTATGAGGATTGGGATTATAGAACAATGGAAGAAATCAGTTATGGGATATGAGTTGTCCTAAAATCCAGATGATAGGACTATTATACGCAAGATATAGGAACTCTGCAGCACAAGCCAAACTGAATGTAGAAGTCTATGCTCGGGGAGGGGCCAGGAGACTGACAGTCCTGTTTTTAAAATATTGCAATAACTGTTAGAATTCCAAGATATCAATATTCCTATTCAAAACAAATAAAAAGAATCATTGAAGTCACATGTCTACTGTCTCATTACTCAAGCCAAAATGCTATATAAGTCAGTATCTAATTACTAGATGGAGGGACGAGTGTTCAAAAAAATGGTCAAAAAGAACTCACTAGTCTTGTCCTGAACTCATCATTGCCACCCTCATCAAGACTTGAAATATATCTATCAGTATTCAACCCAACAGAAAATCCTCACCTGCCTATTTGTATTTTTCCCAGATGAATTATCCAATGAAATGAAAATGGGAAATCAATATAAAATTATAGGAATTCCAATCTGTATGCAAAGCTACTTACAAGCCACAATTTGTCTTGAAGCTAACAGTGTATATCCTTCTAATTCTACAGGTAGGACAAGAGGCCAGTGAAAATAGACAACAAAATATACTTGTTCCGATAATGGAGACTGAAATGCAA
Organism: Laticauda laticaudata; assembly: GCA_004320025.1. Lineage (NCBI taxonomy): Eukaryota > Metazoa > Chordata > Lepidosauria > Squamata > Elapidae > Laticauda > Laticauda laticaudata. The sequence continues at coordinate 12,004 of BHFT01021377.1, forward strand.
CTGTCTCTTTCTTTTCATTCCAATCTTCTACTTAAGCAGTTTTCAAATGTGATCTAGGGACTTCTGAAGGTCCTTGGATGTTTCAGGGGGAACGTAAAACACACAAAACACATGTATATTAAAATATCTATTTTAATTAATATAGTAAATACTGATAGATATAACCCACCTATTTGGGGTTTATAAACATTTTTAAGACAGGTACTGAAAAGAAAATGGGAATCACTGTTTTGTTTAATATATTTCCTGTGGAAAAGAAAGTATTTTCAGCACATTCAATCTCTATATAAGAGAGATAGGGAGAGTAATCCCTGGTGAGATCAGGAGCTAAAAGTTCCTGAGAAAGAGTAACAATGTAGAAAAAGAAGGCCAAGCATGACTTCTAGAATTCTTTTAATCTCTTTAGTAATAACTCTTCTCTGGGTCAGTTAAGTGACGTTGATTTCATGGCACATCATCCATCCATCCTGGATCATGTAGGCAGCAGGAGAGAAGGGCTACATAATGGGAACAGTTGGCAACATTCTGAGACATTGCTCAACTGCCCTTCCAGTTATGATGCATTGGGAGTTTTTACTCTGCACACCCAGAGCAGAATGGGACAACTTGTCACCATCAGCTTGATGCAGGACAACTCACCTTGGAACAATTTAACAATTCAATTACTTATTCAATATTAGTGTAATTCTTGTCCTTTGACGAGTTGGTCACAGCAAATTGCCAGACCCCACTCCCCCCCAGTCTATTTTTAAACTTGGCTTTTTCTTTTGTCAGCTTTTTTCCTCCACAAAATTTGATCCCATTCTGTTCAGTTTACTTGTTGCAAAATTAATTTTCATTGGATTGTAAAGAATAAAATAACTAAACATTAATATTGACTTTTCTTGTTTTGTACTGGAAGAGATAGTTAACATGAATTTTAATTTCATAACCAAGTAAACCCTTCCCTACCTTCAAAAACAAATAAACGATTATACTGAAATCTTTTTCTGCTCTAATTTTGTTAGCTAATTAATATTCATCTTGTATTTCCTGAAATTGAAATCTCTCAGGTCCACTCGTTTTCTTATTAGAATTCATCTCCCTTTTGTAAACTAGAATTTTGGAACCTAATATTCCTTTAGTGCTATTTGTTTATATTGTTTCCTGATGTACTTATAATGAATTGAATTCAGAGTTGTGTTCTGCTGGTAGCAAGTTTCACTTGTATCTTATCTTTACCAACATCTGAATTTCATCCTTATAGATGTTAAGGTTTCTATTTTGTTTTGTATCAGGGCCTTCTTGTATCAGTGAAAAATTTAAGTACCTGCTGTCTTTGACTTCAAATTCATGTTGGAAATTTACAGCACTTCTGGCTGATAGCTTTGCTTCAAAAGTTCTTCCATCTGGCATTTATAATATTTTGAAATTGTCCATAATGTTGAGCTTAGTACAGACTATTGATGGAGATGACAAAACAGCAGACTACTTAGATCTTCTGGTAATAACAAATGATTCTCTTACACTGGAGAGGTAATTATTTTTTTTTCTTATGGAGAGGTTATTAGCTTTCCCTAGTAGCGTTCCCTCTCTCTCACACACACCCCTGTGCTGTTTTATTGTATCTTCAATAACTGATGTTGCTATAATCTGAATTATGCATATAACCCCCTTTTCTATATATAGATTTATTCAACTGAAATTCATTGCCAAATATCTTTACATTTACATTTATCAGAAAGACTGCAAATTTACATTATCTATTTTCCCCAATCATCTAGAATTATGAATTATAGTATATGTCTTGTGCCTCGAGGCATTCGGCACTTTCCATCTGGTGAAGTTTTTCCAACTGTATCAAAAGATAAACATGGGACCGGAAGCGCTATTATTCAGGCTGGCAGTGCTTTAATGGCTAAAAATGGAATATGCTTCATTGGAGAGCTAACTTCATACAAGAAAGAGAAACTTGAAAAACTACAAGCAGGTATGGCAATTAGCAACTATTTGTAAGACCAAGGGTAACTTTAAATATTTTTGCTAGATTGCCTTACAGCTTTGAAATCCCAGAGAAATTATTTTAATCACTAGAGATATTTCTATATCAGTCAATTTTAGTACTGTGCAATCAATATTTTTCTATTACAAAGCTGCATGTAAAATTTCCTTAGGAATATAATGCTGTATGTTCATTCCACTATATTCTGGTTGAGTTGCAAGAATGGACATACAGGTAAGTCTTCACAGAGCTAAGAATGCCTCCTTGCAGCACTCTTAAAAATATTGCAATCTGGTACCTGGCATCTTCAGATACTAGGATGCCTGTGTATCTTGGAAAAAATATTGGCAATGCCCAATATAAAATATGCAAAACACCTCAAACTCGTCACTGAAATCTCACAATCTAATTTTTGTGAGATTTCAGACTTGAGAACATGTCTGGGTTTTCATGTTGGATTATGATAGCACTTAAAACTGCTACTGCATGTCTGGTTGACAAGATCACCAGGTTATGAGGCAGAGTTCTTTCACATTATTTGTTTTTATTTTAAAATTTCTTGTATGAAGGGTACAGGCATATTGTGATTTTTGTGCTATATCCTAATTTGAGATTATTGCAAAACGAAATACATTGGTGTAAGAGAAAATTGTCATGCTCCATTGCCTGGTACATATACAGGGTGACCCAAAAAAATACGTACCCATGAAAATTTCAATTGTGACGTTGATTAAAAAGCTATTTATGTTTAAAATTATTTAAACCACTAGATTATATTACAGTTGTATAGGGAAGCACCATTCACCGAGAGGTGGTTCAACTATTCTTGTCAATTTTTAAGTCAATTTTATGGCTTTCCAAATGCTGTTCCAAATGTCTACCATTTCGTTGAAGCAAACCTGTACTCGGTCTGGCAAAGTTTTGAATCACTTTTACACCACTCCTTTTCGGGATGGCTCTTATTTTTGCTGGAGGGCAGTTTTCAGTTCTTCAATTGTTTGTGGGTTTCCCTAGGTATACATTTCTTTGAGGGAATCCCCACCAGATAAAAATCTTGGGTGAGTATGGGGAGGGTTTAAGATGCTGGTGTCTGGGCCCATTCCACATCGCACTCTTCTTGCTTATGAGTCTCTTCTTCGAACCTCTGCCTGTAACCAAAGCGAATAGTTTTGTGTGGCTGGTTATGATATCGGTGTCATTATTAGGCCGCCAGTGCTGCTGAAACCATTTGCTGAAGTCTCTCAGCAACTCACTCCTCCAGCCCGAACCCTAGTTTATTGCACTCGAGTAGTTTTATTCAAATCAGTCGCAAATTGTAGCGCTCTTGTTAACTGTTTTTGAGACTCCGATGCCGCCTATGCATCTTTCGAACTCACACACAGGGCTCCTCACGAATCTCATCCCACGTGCATGCTTGCGTCCAAAGTATGGCCACCCAGGCAGTACATTTAACGGAATGAAGCGGCCTCTGAAGCACTTCGTCTGGAACCTCCGAACCCCAAAAAACATTATTTTTGCATTTGACGTGCCCGGAAAGCCAAAAATGGGCTTCATCTGAGAACCAAACGTTCTAAAAAGTTTTCATCATTTTCAAGCACAATTACAGAACCATTCACACATTGCCCTACTCGCTTTTCCTTGTCGTCAGTCAGTTTAGTTTTTTGCTTTATTTGGATCTTGTATGGGATATAGGTGTGAGATCAGACGTAAGAACAACCGCCGCAGTGACCCCTTGTCATTCCGAGTTCTTGGCTGCGTCTACGCACTGTTTCTTAGGCGTTGCCGTCCACTACGGTAGTCTCTCATCTTGCTCAGCAATGTTTTTCTGTCCTTGCACTCTTCTTCCTGCCTGAATGATAGGTTCCCCTGTGGCTTAAGAACATTATCCACTACAGTTCCATGCTCTCTGAACTTCTTGACCCAACTAACAATCGTTGATTTTGATGGATGTTGCGGACAATGGAAACGCTTTGAAAACTGAATCTGTACACTCTGGTATGATTTTGTCGTAAAATAGACTCCAGGGAGAATATTTTCTGCTGATTTGTCCAAGACATTTTTAGGGCAACTATAGCTGCAAATGATCATCCATAGGTTCACCTTTCACTTCTGAACAGAAAAAACATTCCGTTAAAGAAAAATGGGTTTTTTATCGAATAAAATATGGGTACGCATCTTTTTGGGTCACCCTGTACATACATATAAAATTACACATATAATAGTTCAAAATGGAGCCTAAACTAATCTTGTTTTCTCTAGATTCTGGCAGTTCCAGCACACCTGGGCTATGATGATTTTCATTTGTAGAGATTGCTATTTTCGCTACCAAAATAATTCCATAAATATCTGTTGAATTATCAGAAACAGAATGGGAAATACCCAATTTCTTTAACAGAAGCCCTCCATTCAATGCTGGTTCGTTTAGTAAATAGAATGAATTTTTCTATTCATCAAGTCTGGATCCAATCCATGTAACCCTTGTGGGTGATACTTTTGAGAGAGGAGCATTATAGAAAGAACATTTCTAAAATTGGGAAATATGAAATTCATATCTAAGTATCTTTAAAAGCAATGATTCAACACATAGGGTAAAGTAAGTTATATAAACCACCATATTTCAGGCAACATTTTTCTTCTTGCTGTTTTGATTAGTACTAGAGAGCAGAACAATTACTAAATTCATTCCAGGAAAGAAATATGGAGAAACTATTGATCAAAGAGTTATTTTTCCAGTTCAAACAAGTTTCTGGTCATTTATTGATGTGGATTCATCTTCAAAAAAGCATATACAACTGGATAATACTGTAATTGGCCAGTTGGTGAGTCTATACTTAAAACAGTAATTTTACAATATTAAGAACAGTAATACCTTTTAGAAAAGCACTATAGATAAAATGCCAATTTAGCATCATGCATTTTCGAAAACGTGTTAATTTTTTCCCAGTCAAGAAACATTTTCATCATGCTATAACACCTGGTATCACCAAATACTATAAACAAAGTAAATAAAAAACCAAGTTATAACAGCATAAATAATATTCAAGAAATTATTGCCATAACAAATATAAGTGCATCATGTAATATTCTGAAAGTTCCTTTCCGAAAAACATTACATCTTGCATTTTTAGAATCTTTATTTTTAAATATTTTTAAAATGTTAAAGTTTTATTCTAAATTATTTTTTTTCAAATTAGGACTTAAGCTTGATTTCAGCTACTCTTATAGATGCATTTGGACTTTTGATATACTGCAATGAAGCATCATGTTGTCAGTCTCCATTTCCTGCTACAAATTTCATTTTTAAAAAATCTATTAATTCAGAAGAGATTTATTCTATCACTCAACAGTTCCAAACCCAAGATTATGAGGAAGTAAGTAGAAATTATTCTGTTAGAAATTATAACAAAAAAACCCCAACTTTTTAATTAAAACATTTTAAAATATTAATATTTATTAATTATGCATTAAATATGAGCATTTTTCATAAAACATAATTTATACTGTCATTTCAGTTTCTTGCTTTTTCAAAGAATTTGCATGTAGAATTATGTCCAGAATCAGAAAGGTTAATTCATGGCTACTATCTAGCAAGTCGAAGAGTCAGAACACAGCTCATGAATGGACCTAATCTCTCAGCAACTTCACTAAAAATCTTGTAAGTTGATACCTGCTAATTAAATATTGGGCATTTTGGCTTAAAGTTGGACTAAGATGCAATGGAGATGCACTAATTAGCAACTCCTGATCTCATTAAACATGTATCCATAAATGTGCTTCAGGTTGCATAGAAATATTTATGCTTTCTCTATCCAGATATTAGTCCAAACATCAAAGCAGTGCTGTTTAGAACATACATCAAAGGTGTGTCTAGTTTGTACAACTGTGTTGTCCCATGCACTAGTCACAGGAAGATTTGTCCACTTCTGAGGATACACATATTCAATGTCTTCTCAGATAGCAGTGTTAGCTGTTTATCCCTAGTAGCTGTTCAGATTCTGCTCAGCAGGTTTTCAAGTCCAAGCAAATGAGCTGTTTTCACTGCAAGACATTCTGCTAGTGATCAGAGTAGACCGCTGGATTTTTCCTTTCCATAATTTTCTAATAGGATCAAGGTTTCCATAAAGTGCCATTAGACATATTAATCCTTATTTATCAGTTTATTTGTTCAGCAATTGGTTTTGTGTGTGTGAATGAAATAGTGGCTATACATATATATTATGTACATGTTGGAATCAAAAGCAGGATTTTCAATGATAAAATTAGTCATCTGAAATGTTGTACAATGGATTTAAAAGTTTTATTTTTGTTTGTAGGATTTCGCTGTCTAAAGCACATGCCAAGCTGAGTCTGAGGACAAAAGTGCTTGAACAAGATGTTTTAATTGCAGTATTATTATTTGAATCATCTCTTACTTTAAAATATGGTAAAAAGCCAAGCAATTCCTCATAAGTCCAAATAAGATCACATTAAGATCTTTAACAGGAAACTTTATACACATAGTTGAACACACAAGACCAAAGATTCCAAATACCAGGCAGTGCTACTCATGAGATTTCTTTTCTCTTTCCTCTTATCAATAGGCTGAAATAATGTAATTGAAAAGTAATAGTAGGAGATATTTTACTATTTGCCTTCTATCTAGTAGCATGTTTCAATTTTCAGAATTGATTCAACATAGCTTGTTACATATGGGGTATTTTTGGAGGGGTTGGTTTGGAAAATATAAGATTGTTCTGCTACTGCTGAACTATTAACAATCTTTCTGGTTCAACTTAATGAAACCTGTAACATTTCAGCATCTGAATAGCTATTGACCCCCTATTTTCTTGAGGTAGAACATAAATGTTTATATTATTAAGTATAGTTATATAAGTAATAGCTTTCAAAATTAATGACATAGGAAACTGAGCAAATGCAAAAAATTGAATCATCAAACATTAAGGTAACTTTTATTCAGTAGTTATAATAAATTTCTTTTCCAGGTACTATGTAATCCATATTGCAGCTTTTAAATAAGGTTTCTTTAAGGCACGATTTGGAACTTTTTTCCTGATGAAAAACGTTCCCTGGGGGATAATCCAAAACCAAGAGGTGATGTCACCACTGTTCTCTCCCTGGTATCTTCTCTACTAAGCAACAGGTTGCAGATCAGATTTCTTGGGACCTTATTAGCAGTCTGAATTGCTCTATTACATAGAGAGATTGGTATTAGGGTGGAGAACGTATGTAATTTTAAATATAAATGGAAAGGAATTTCCCAAAAGGCTAATTTTTAAATTATATTTCATATATGAAAGAATATTTAACTCTACTAACTTTTCAAGTAACAAATTTATGCTCAAAAACAAATTCCTAGACAAGCTTGTGATTTTAAAATTTTAATTAATTTAAAGATTAATTCATTTTCTTTACACAGGTGCTTCTGTATTTTGTGTGGCTCCTAATGCACTTTTTCCATTTGAACTCAATTCTGAGAACTCCCTGAATCAAAGGGATATTTACTTGATGGAGTGCCACCAGCAACTGAAACAGTTCGTTGCTACATATGGGCCTATGACACATGTTCTCAGCAGTGAGATTTAGCAATACACAATACCGAATCCAATTCTCAGGAAAATTAATTCATTCATCTAGCCTAACTTTGGCATTTCAAGTTATGTTACAGAATACATTAATGCTGTAATGACTCAATTAATGCTGTAATGTTTCAAATATAACCTTTTTAAAAAAAATCTTGCATTTCAGCTTAAGTTATTAACATTCTATTCTTGCAGTACAGTAGTAGTTTTTCTCCCACATCTCATTAAGATTTTTCTTATTCTGAAAGTTATAACAAGCACAGGAAAATAGATACATTTATTTTAGTTGTTACTGAAATTGCATTCAAATTCCTCGCATCGGATTTTACTCTCACCCCCAAAAAAAACAGAATCGCGTTCCATAATATAAAACAAGAAATGAAATTTAATGGAATTCAAAAATATACAGGCTGGTATTCAATCTCCCACATGATATAAATAAATGGCAATTAATCGGTAAAGACTTTGATTTGATCCAGTGCTCACTAAGGCGTACAATAACATTAAAAACAAAGATATACATATGCACAAGTCAACCATGGTTGAGAGATTGGATTTTACAAAGATTTAGGAAAACAGTTTATCTATCATGGCAGGTCTGCTTTCCTCACCTAATCTTCATGCAGAAACAAGAAAACAAACTAACTGAAAAAAAGTCACTCTTTCCTGGAAATCTGATAAACAAATATGATGAAAAATATTCTTAGGAAAATGCTGGAGTGTTATTTTGTCCTATATAGATTTTTTAATTTAGAACTACATCATCAAACTAAAGTATTTGTTTTAAACTAATTTCATATTGGTAAACAATCGCTCTTCCATTTGTCTTGTCCTGCAAAGAAACAGGGAAATTAGTATATCACATTAAACAGCAGCAAATTGCATTTATATTAAGGTAACATATTAAATAAAAATAGTTCATTCAGTTTCATTTTTGTTTTCAAATCAGCAAATCTTTAGAATTTTCAATAAAGATCTCAAATGACACGAATGTTTTCATTAAACTAAAATTAAAAAACACATTTAAGTTCAAGTTAGTAATAAAAATATTTTGAATACATAATTTCAATCATTTTGATGACCATCATTTAGCATTCAAGATGCAAATAGTTCATTCAATTTAACTTTTAATCAGATTTGCATTTTTTACAAAAATACCCACCCAAATTCTTACATTCATGTGAAATTTGCAATCATTTCAAACTGATAAGTAGTGTTTAAATATAGAATTCTTAAATTCTGAACAGAAGTTCATGACTACTTGGGGAAATATACTAATTAAATCACTTCAGAAAGATATTTTAATATACAGGATTTATATGTTCTAAGCAAATACTTTACATGGTATAATTAAAGCTTCATTGGCACCTCAGAATTGGAAATACACATCACATATTCAGATGGGTAAACGGCAAAAGGAAATCATCATTGTGCCAGTGATAAAATATATATCCAATTAATAAAAACATGTATTATTTTTTTTCCCATTTTAGTACTGATTTGCAAATATTTTTATCTCAAAGGGTAAAAAAATAAACAAGCATTCATGCAACTTAAATCTTCTAGAAATAAGTATTCAACTTTCCAAATGCAATTTTATTAATCCAAATCACAATTCTTACTCTCTGTATAGTAAGAGCAATACTCACTATTTAATATGGGATCCAGTGAGGCATACTGATTGCTCCCAAAAAGAAAGAAAGAAATCAAACAATTGGCAATATTTAAATATACTATTTTTAATTTAATACAATGAAAGCATTTAGGATTTTTTAAATTTTGCATTTATGAATAAAGTTATTTTACTGCTTATGATTGCTTGGCGTGCAAGTATGTAGGAGATCTCATTCTACCTTGTTTCCCTGAAAAATAAGACCCTGTCTTATAATTTTTGCCACAAAAAAAGGCACCAGGTTTTATTTTGGGGGGATGTCATCCACTAACTAAGCTTACTTGCAATGTGTCGCCCTCGGCCTCCTTTTCGCTGTCAGAGACCTTCAGGAACTTCTTCTGCAGCTGGCAAGGCTTTCCTGAAGGCCTTTACAGCAGATAACAGAGCTCCGGATCATCCAGAGCTTTGTTATCAGCTACAGAGGCCTTCAGGAAAGCCTTGCCAGCCTTGCTGGTTGCCGAAGAAATGGGCTGCGAGGCTTGGCTACAACTGTCCAAAGGTAAGTAGTGGGAAAGCTCCACACACACCCATCCCCACTCCAGCTTAATTTTTACTGTACACTCTGGAGTGGGCGGCATCTTAATTCAGGCTTATTTTGGAAGTAGGGTTTACATTGGGCACACATGTAAAAAAAATCAAGCTAGGACTTACTTTCAGGGCAAGTTGTATTTTCAGGGAAACAGGGTATATCTATACTATCCTGAAAAAACAAAAACAAAGCACAGCTAAAACACTGGATCATCTCCTTGAATGTACTTTAAATCTTTTCTTCTCAAAAGAATACATAACAGCACTCTCTAAATTTACTATTCCTATGTTGCCACTTCATAAGGGAGTTAATATGTACCTATGGTATCAACTACTATTATTACTGAAATAAAATACAAAAAGAGTACAAAGGTTGGATAGTTACAAAGAGAAACCTAGAATGATAAATGTGTAAAATATGTTTAAGATATCAATATGACAAAAAAGAAGAAGAAATGGTTTGGCCAATGGACAGGAATATATGATCTGATGAAGCAGCTAATGTCTCTGAAATAGTCATGAGCTGGCTACACTGTACAATGAACTTACAAAACTTCAACAACTCTCATCTGAATGTCCCAAAACTTTAAAACACCCAAAATGCCCAAAGAGGGTGCTGGCAAATGATGTAGCTCAGTTGCAAAGACAATAATTGAAAATAACTTGCAGTATATTGAAGTAGTTATAAAATTCTGAAAAGGCCTTTGTTCTACAATGGACTGATTGGCTGCTGCTGTTCCAAAACGTATGGGGAAACTATGAAGGAAGAATTAAATCCAGAGTTTAACGATTTTATTCATGCACTATTCTAATGAATGAATCTTCTTATTGTTACTCTTGTTTAATAAGAATGAAATTAAGGTTGAAGATTACAATTTCCACTCTTTGGGACTCCAGCTATCTGAACTAGTAAAACATTCCCTACAGACTTAGTTCAGGCTGAGAGCGAAGTACACTTTTTTCCCCCAAAACCGTCAGTCTCAATAAAATGGTATTTCTAGGCTTAAATTTACTGTTATAGAGTGAACAGGTCAGAGGTTATGGCTTCAAGATGACTCTCTAGGTAATCCCTGCACTGACAAAGAAGCAATTAATCATTAGAACAGGGACATCTTAGCTGATGCGACTGATTTATGAAGACATCAACTGCAGTAATGATCACTACTTGCACAATTCATCATTATTCAGACAGCTTGGCAGAGTGGAAATAACTCAAAATAATCAGTACTCGAAGTATATTTTCCCTAGTTTCTTTAAAACCTTAAATGAAAGCCAGCAAATCCTAGAAAATATATACAAATAGAATCAGGAATTAGTAATTTTATACACAACTAAAAGACAAATGCATTAAAATATCTATTACACATACACATGCTTCAAAAATGAAATTTATTGTTTGCTTCAGGGGTTGTGAAACTTTAATATATTTTATGTCCAACCAAAAACCCCTCGGTTCTNCCTCGGTTCTATGTATTATAATGGGCACTTTTTTGAAAAGGACTTTTTATTCTTATAGGCATTATTTTATTATGTTTATCATATATTATGAATTTTATGAAACTGCTGTACTTTACAATACATCACACAATATCTCATGCACAGCAAACACTTTATTTCTTGTTTTGAGGAAAATAAAAGTAATAGTGGACAAGTTTTGTTACATTCAGACTCCTATCATTTTTCTGCCTTAAGCAAAAAACACTATTGTCCAAATTAAAAAAAAAATAGAAAGCTCAAGATAAACACAATACTTCAAGTAAGGGTAGTCCTCATTTAGTGACCACAATTAAGACTAACTTTGTCACGAAGCAGAGCTGTCACTAAACAAAATGGTGACTGTGCTTATGATTTTTCTTTCTGCTTACTACTTTGCTTTACACACCTGCAAAGGTCATAAATGTGAGTGCCATAGTAACAAGCTACAATGGAACTATGAATGGTCCCTAAATGAGGGCTATCTATATAGCATGATAGACAAATAAAAACTCCTGAATACTATAGACACCCAAGAAAACAATCTGATATATCATTGAACAAATCAACCCACAGTTCTCCGATGAGTTCTTCAGAACATCCAGTAGTGGGAGGTGCTTAGTCTCCGCATTCACAGGCTGAGCTTGATTTGTGGAACGCTCCTCCTTACCATGAACTCCTCCTCAGCGTCTCCCAGTTTTTGCTCAGCCTCTTGCGAGACAGACAGTGCTTTGGATACTTCTTTGACTGAAACAGGAACATTAGCAGGTTTGATTGCAATGGTTTCTTTTGGTTTTCTTTGTCTTTGGCCTTCAATCCTTTGCAGTCTGAGAGTCCGTTTAAGGGAAGCGCTGTTTGTGTCCCCCCTGAAAAAAAAAAAAAAAAGAGGTGGCGGGAGGCTTTTGGTGTTGTTATTCCCCAAAGCAAAATTTCCTTACCTCTGCCAGTTTGATTGCCACTGTGTTTTTTCAATTCAGTGTGCTTGCTAGTGGCTTGATTTTTCGTTTTTAAAAGTCGTGTCACCTTTACCCCCCCTCCGAATGCCGTTTCTTCAGTGGGGAATTTAACTCGGATTAATTCCCCTTTTCTTCTCCGCTGTTCTGTTGTTTTGAGAGCTCAGGCCTCATTTGAGCTCCGGCTTCATTTGCAAGGCGGGAAGCTGCTGCTGAGAAGCACGAAAAAAACTTTAACTGCTGGAGGCCATCTTGAGTGCCACCTTGTGGCGGCGTGCCTTGTCTGTCTTCCTGAGCTGTGGAGGTATTTTCTGCTCGAAGCAGCAGAATCCCTCCAGGATTCTGAGAGCTGTTTTACCCTCGTTTTGGCTACCTGCACTCAAGGATAATTAACTCGTTTTAAAATTGTTGGCTTTACCCTCACAGCCTTATTCTCAGTGGCACAACAGCAAGCACCTAGGCCAGTGTCCACCTACGCAGGGAAACTGCTGAAGGCCTTTTCAATCATCAATCCGGGCCTTAGGCGTTCGCTATTTGGCTAATTGGATCACACATTAATCTTGGTTGTTCTATTCTTAATATTGGAATCTTTATATATATATATCACTACTCATAGGAGCAATTACAAAGTAATTATAGCAATATTATTACAATAATTATTATAATATAATAATCACTCATGGTAAAAACTATTATTACTGAGATACGACTTATTATATCTATATATAGACACCAGTAAAAAAAAGAATAAAGGGGGCAATAAGAACTTGATCAGGGCAACCGTTCTTGACTCAGATCGGACCCTGGGCGTGCCAACCGCCTTGTACACAAACTATATCCAATTACAGTTATTCTAATTTTAATCAAAATGGCAGATAGTAGCACCTCTCAGGCCCCTTGCTTGAAGGCAAAAGCCAAATCAAAACACAGTGGAAAATTCTAAAAGCCTCAGAAAGGGACGCCTTAAGGCGCCATAAGGCCTTACAAAAGCAAACAGACAGGCATACTCGAGAGGTCCACGCTGTATCTCAGGGTGCTCCTCCTTCCAGTCCGTCAGTTTCCTCACACCCTCCTCCTCCTCTAGATCTCTCCCTTTCATCCAGGCGAGCTGGACTCCGCAATGACAAAAGGTCCAAGTGTCTGGAACACCATCCAGATAGGCCTTGAAGCCACATTCACTCCAACAGCCGCTGGTGTTCGCCAGGGTGACAGTTTCATTGAGAGGTCCCAGAAAGGATAAAAGCCTGGATGGAGATGGCTATTTGCCAAGGGATTGCAGCGGGGCTTCAACACGCGGTAATGTCCAGAACCTTACCCTAATGGCTACCGACCAAGAGCCCCAACCACTGAGGTCACTGACAGGTCGGAAACAACCCAGACTCGGGTACATTTACAGGGGAGACCCCTCTCCAAGAGCCGGAGGAGGAGGAGGAGGAGGAGAGGAAGTAGATCAAATCTTTCAAAATGGCCGAGTCTGAAGTGTGGATCAATTCACGATAGCGAGCCCCTGTCAGGGCAGACCCCTTAGAAGGGGAAATGTCTGAGATGAAGGTCTTATTCCTGACCAGCCTGCTTTATAGGCTTATTTCGGCCACAGATTTTCAAATCTCTCTTGTTTAAGGCAAGAAACGTTGCAGGCCTAAACAAGCCAAAACCTTCTCACGCACCTGACCCTTCAGGGGGGACCAGAGGACATTATCTTGAACCAACTAGTGTTGAAGCAGAGGTAATTCCAGTTCCACCCATATTTTCGGACCTGGTGCAGAAGCAGTGGGCTTCTGCAGCGGTATATACCTCCCCAACTGGACATGATAGGAAATACTTCAACTTGGACCCTGATTTTGCCAAAGTTACTGGGTACTCCCGAGGTAGACGAGCCTATAGTGGCGTTAGCATCCCCTCTATTCCAGTGAGGCACTGGAGGCTTAAAGCCAGAGGAAAATGGGTCGAGCTAGCCTAGGCAGAGCTCATCAGTCTGATGCGTGGGCTATGAGATCAGCCACGGCCGTCTCCTTCTTCACGCGGTCATCTCTTTGATGGCTTCATCTTTGAAACAACATGTTCCTTCTTCTAACATCAGGGCCACACCAAGACATCGCCAAACTCATGGCAGCTTGCTGAATTTTCTGCCGATGCTACCTATCACGCATTCAAGTTTTCAGCAAAGGCCACTACCTCACATGTCACAGCGCGTCACTTGCTATGGTTAAGACACTGGCAAGCTGACTTCAAACACAAATCCAAGCTGGCCTCACCCCCCATTGCAGGAGATAGATTGTTTGGCCCTTCCCTGGATCTGCTACTAATTGAAACATGCAACAAGAAGAAAATTCTCCTCTCCCTTTTTGGAAGTCAGATCTCAGAAGCCCCCAGTCCTTTCGGAGGGGTTTCCTTTGATCTTTCTATCAGGGATCCTTCTCTTCCAGATCCCAAGAGGACCCCCAGCGTTAGGACCAGGACAGCAACCAGATAGGTCCTTCCAGAGACCCGGTCAAGTGTAATCTCATGGTTTCCACTATCCAACATCTTACTGGATATAATGAGCTATCCAAACCAGTAGCGACCAACCAACAAGGGCAAGGTTTTTCTTCACATCTGTTCGTTGTGCCAAAAATTCAGGGGGTGGAGAACGATATTAGATTTGAAATGTCTCAACCGTTTCTTAGAACATCGCAAATTTAAAATGCATACCCTCCAATCAATATTACAGGGCATTAGAAAAGGGGACGTGCTCATGTCCATAGACTTTGACGGAGGCGTACCTTGGGCCCGCCTTCACCTAGATCCCCCCAGTGGTTCCTGCTACCATAGCAGCGATCCGTCCGAAGCAACTCCAAACTGGTTATCAACAGAGGCTGTTCTCTTCAAGGAACCACAAAGGCTCACCATCACCACAGATTCCACTCTGTTCGGATGGGGAGCTCAAGTCCAGTCGCTCACAACCCAAGGCTGATGGTCAACATAGAACAGTCATGCAGTATAAACTGGCCTGGAACTTCGCGCAGTACACCTGGCCCTTTGCAATTTTTTCCCCCAGGTACGTGGTCAGAACATACTGATACTAACAGACAAATGTAACAGCCCAAACTCACATAAACAAACGGGGGCACACAATCGAAGCAGCTCAGCGAAAAGCGGAGCACCTGTGTCGCTTGGGCGGAGAACAAGATACTTTCAATCAAAGCAGAAAAAACATTTCGGCCCTGTTGAATACACAGACAGACTGGCTAAGCAGGGCCACCATAGATCAATCGGAGTGGCGCCTTCACCCATCCCTGACCCAAGAAGCGACCGGTCATTTGGTCAGCCAGGTGGTGACCTATTTGCTTCCCTCTCAACACTCAGCTCCCGAGATTTTTTTTCAGGTACCCTTCCAAGGGGCGGAGAATTTCAATTCGCTCCACTGTCGTTGGCCCTCGGGGCTCCTGTATGCATTCCCTCCACTTCCGCTGGTCCAAAAGTCATCCAGAAGTTACTGAGACGAGAGAGCAGAATTAGTCTAGTAGCGCCTTATTGCCCAGGATGGCCATGGTTTGCAGACCCCACCAGCCTCTCGGTAGCCCCCCCTGGTGAATCCGTCAGACAGAATCTCATTAACTCAGGGGCCACTTCAAACATCCAGATCCTAATGGTTACAACTGACCGTCTGGAGTTGAGTGGAGTGGTTTGAAGAGTGAAAAGCTCTCCAACAGAGTTATTGACACTATCTTAGCCGCCGACGCCCCTCAACAATTCGCATTTACAACGCCCACAATGGTCAGCCTTCTGCAAATGATGTAAGTAAGCTTCAAATTGATCCTACCCCTCCCTCTGTTGCCCAGATTTTAAGAGTTTTTACAGGAGGGACTTGATAAGGGGTTGTCACCTAATATGTTAAAAAAGGCAGATGGCGGGCCTTGGCATCAGTGTCTCACTCACACAAGGGCCTCAGTTTCTCTTTCACATCACTCATGCATAAGGATCAATTCCTTCGAGGAGCCACCAATTTACGTCACTCCAGCAGTGCACGTTATCCCACCTGGACTTAACAAGGCCCTTGTTGCTCTCACTAAAGGTCCTTTCGAATCTTTGAAAACGTCAAGTCTCCAAATTCTCACGTATAAAGTAGTTTTCCTGGTACGCATCACTTCCGCTCATCTTATCTTGGAAATTGCAGCCCTGTCTGCCAGACAAGATATCTGTTGTTTTTCATGCTGATCGTGTGGTTCTTTGTCCCGATCCCACATTTATGCCCAAGGTCAATTCGGCTTTCATAGAGCACAAGAGCTTACTTATTTCTTCCAAATTTTTGTCCCAGACCATCTCAGGGGATGGAAAGACAATGGCATAAGATTGATGTGAGGCGTGCTCTAAGAATCTATATCAAGCATACAGCGGCTTTCAGGAAATCAGAGGCTTATTTGTGTCCTTTCAGCCAAATTCTCAGAGTTGCAAGGTTTCACCATCTACGATAGGCCGTTGGATACGGGCGGGCAATAGCAAAAACATATCAGACCCAATCTCTGCAGGTGCCTAGGGGCATAACAGCTCATTCAACAAGGAGTGATCAGCAACTTCGCAGCATGGGCCATCAGGCAACAATAACTGAAATCTGTGGGCCGCAGCTTGGGCTTCCCCATCGCCCTTCATTAGACATTATAAAATTGATGTGTTTGCTTCTGCTGAGGCTTCCTTCGCAGAAGAGTTCTGCAAAGGGTCCACAGAGACCAGGAGGAGATTAAAGGACCAGACGGAGTCCCTCCCATAGGACAGGCCAAGCTTTGGTATGTCCAACTACTGGATGCTCTGAACAGCTCATAGGAGAAAGGGCGTTGGTACTTACCTGACACGCCCATTCTCTTTGAGCTGTGAAGAGCATCCAGCCCCACCCTTTTTTCCCATCTGGTGGGGTCCTGTTTCGGTCAATGAACTTTTTAGAACGTGAGGATGAGAGCACTTATTTCTCTTGTCTTTGCCAAAACTGGGGAATGCTGAGGAGTCACATGGTGGAGGAGGAGCGCTCCACAAATCAAGCTCAGCCTGTGAATGCAGAGACTAAGCACCTCCCACTACTACTGGATGCTCTTCACAGCTCAAAGAGAACGGGTATGTCAGGTAAGTACCAACGCCCTTTCTCACTCAAGGCACAAATGACCAAGCTCAAAGTATCTTTCTGCAGACATATTATGAGAAGACCTAGCAGAAGAGAAGAGGACAAGTAGCAGCAAGATGCACAAGTCTTACAATGGCAATGAATGCACTATTAGGAGACTTGAAAGAACAAGTTAGAGGCAGATTGTCATAAAGAAAATCTATGTGATCAGTAGTAGTTGAAAATAATTTGATGGCACATAATCATCTTCATAGCATGATAGCAGGTCTTGGTCAAGAAACATGGACAAAATAAATTCCTAGGAAGAAGTAAATAAGTTGAATATGATTTTAAGAGGATAGCAACAAAACAAGAAGTGTTACAGTTATTTTAAGCTTCTAAAAGGGAAGTTCTATTCTGTAATCTTTCTCTGCACTAAGCAGATGGAAAACAGTAGCCCCAGGCTGTCTTGAAATCAGTCAACTTAGAAGTTACCACCAATCTTGTTCCCTAGTGAATGTCTATTTTAATAGCAACTAAAATGTCTTTTCTGCTTCTTAGCTATTAGTTATGTAAATCTTTCAATGGGTTGATTCACCACACACAGAAATGCAACATACAGAAAGCTTGAAAAGCATTCTTATACAATAAACCTGAAAGATGTATCAGCTTTAACAATTTCAAAAACTCTCCTATAAAAATATTCCTGTGCATTCCAAATCAATTCTTCTGAAGAATCTGTAAATTTTTCTAGTTTTTATAAATTTTAGTTTGGAGAAACAAGTTATGCACTAAAAGTAATTACAAGGAGTGTAAGAAGTATGCCTAAAACATTTTTTTAAAAGTATGATTATCTTATTTGTATAGATATATTTCAAAATATCCTTTTGTGTACCAAAATATATTTGGAAAATGTTTACTATGTTTCACAACTTAGCACAACTAGAAAGTTTTTTACTGATATAGTGTGAATTTTCAGGTTCAATTTTATAAGGTTTTAAAAAAATATTGTGCAGCGCTCCAAATTTAATTCTGTATTTTTTCAGTAGTTCATTTAACATAATAGCACAGCCAAGAATTTGGCTAACATTTGTATTTTGTATAGGTTTATGACAAGCTCAACTTTTACCTCACAATCAAAATTACAGGGAAAGATCTTCCTAATTAGATGCTAGAGAATTACTATCCATACATTTCTCCGCTAAAACCTGTGTAGTAATTTAGAACTCTTTATCTGACTTGTAACACTTGAGCCATGATGGCGAACCCATGGCACGTGTGCCAAAGTGACACACAGAGCCATCTCTCCAGGTATGCCAGCCATCACCCGTTGCTCTTCCAGGTTCTGGCACACGTATGTGCACCAGGCAGCTCGTCTTTGTGTGCGTGCTGGAAGCCGGAAGAGCATCTCCCTGGCATGCATGCACTTGTCAGCCAGCTGGTCTTCTCGTGCACATTAGAAACTGGAAGACCAGGTGGCCAGCGCGCATGCTGGACTTCCGGTTTCCAGCACTCCCCCCATACGCACCAGGAAATTGCTCTTCTGGTTTCCAGCAAGCACCTGCTCCTGTTTTGGCACTCGGTGCCGTAAAGGTTGCCACCACTGCACTAGAGGTATGTTCTGTTTCATCAAACTCTTTTACTGCTTCTGTAATATCAAGGTTACTGATGTATAATTATGTAATGTCATGCTATCACAAATAAAAATTGGTATGTGAATATATTCTTTTTCAAATAATCATTCTACTTCTGCACACCCATTTTTCTATGTACGCTATCCTAAGAACATCATTTACCTTACCTACAATACATTATGGCATCATATATTATTACCAGATAACCTGTACTGCTTTTGCACAACAGTTCCATCTTATGACACTGGAGGATTTGAAGCAAACCAGAGTACTATTTAAGAACTTTCCTGCCTTTATATTTTGTAAATAATTCAAGGTGGCACACAAACATCTTCCTTCCATGTAATTAGCTGACAGAACAATGTAAATATATTGAACTGATTTTTCCCCTTTCTCCCCAAAATCTGTGATCCCAGCCTAGTCAAAAAATTCTGGAAACTCCTCAACATTCATCACTGGCATAAAAAAAATTGCACTAGTTTGCAATTCGCAGTAGCAATATAGTAGAAAATGCACTATTAATTTGTTCAGTGTGGCAAATGTAAAAATGTAACCCAGCATAATTGAGTAGCATTTTGCAGATTCCAGTACTGCCAAAGCCAGTCTGTTTAAATTTCACCTTTAAGTGTTTTTATATACTCACTTACGATTAGATAACTATTTTTCTTAGATTCTTATAAGCTGCAGTTAAATTATTGCATTTGCTGCCCTTGAATTTATTATCACGGTTTGACATGAGAAACTGATCTATAGTCCCTTAAAGTGGTAGATTTAATAGCTACCGACTAGCCCAATTTCAGTCACTGCACCAACCTCGAAGGGTAAATTTTTATTTAAAGAACAGTTGCTTCATCCCCAATCATTTTTCCATTCTATACCAGTAACGCATCACAACAAAGTAGATTCAGCTCAGTAAATCCAATTTTCCCGGCCATGTTATTCGACAGAAAGTACAACTCAGCAAAATTAGTTAATAGTCCAGTAAGGAGCTGATAATGTAAACTACGTAAAAGAAGTTTTGAGATTCTGCAGGCCAGCAATGACAGAAGCAAGTAAATGTACAAAAGCGATCAAAGCTTAAACTTTACTCATATTAGGCGTCTCCCCAGGGCAGCCTTGTGAGTTTAAGGGCAAATTATTAAAATGAGCACCAAGCCCTCAATTTTCTAATCCTTGCCCGACAAACTAATTCAGTGCCAATGCCAACCCATAAAAAGCGGGATGGCTCCTCCTTACACACCAGTCTCCTAAAGAGATGAGTTGATCTCTGACTAGATCGAGGGGGGGAGCTTAGCCCCTCCGCCGATGGACAAAATGGCGCAAAGCACGGTCTATTTTTAACAAGCAGTTCTCTGGTTTCTTGAGGGGGGCGCCTTCGTCTTTTTTTTTTCCGTTCAGACCGAGGCTCCGAAAAATCTCTTGCCCAAGACCCTTTTCCTGGCGTACCAACCGTTTGAGGAAAACCCGAAGCGATAATGTCTCTCTGCCAAACGTCTACCACTCAAAGCCCTCGGTACCGTGCGCTAGAAGGTGCCCACTCGTCGGAGTCTAATCTTTGTTTCATCACACTTTTCGGGTCAGAAGAACGAAGGAGCCCAGCGGATCCGCGGACGAACCTGGCAAGTCGAGGCCTGTCCGATCGTGCTTTGAGTGCCCTCAATCGCAGCCGGTTCTAAACGAATCGCGCGCGCACCCGCGCCCGGGTCTCTTCGCCACGAGGCGAAACAACACGCCAAGTCTCGCGACGAGCGGGAGCCACAACGGTCCTTTTTGAGGGCCACGTGATCGGGGGTGGCCTCCGTGGGCCGAATATTTTTTTCCGTATCTACATAGCACCGACGTTTCATGTAAACTAGTCAGAACAAGTTTACAAACACAAATGAAATGGGATACTTTCGGATACTTCTTTTAAGCAGGTGTGAACGAACAAGCCGACCACTCGCTTCTCACTCGTTTCCTTTCGTGAAAACGGCGCGACCTCTCGCGGTATAGGATCAGCCCTAAAAATATACAGGGCTCGCGATGCATTGTGGAAAACGTAGTTCCGGAGGCGTCTTTGGGCTCGTAAAGGTAGCCAAGCTGGAACTCCACGAGCTGGTAGGCGACACGAGGAAGGCGAAGAGACATCTCGGAAAGCGCCTGATTACTACTATATTAATTGTTATAACCGTCTATTCCAGTTTACGAAATCCAGCAAAAACCATTTAAAAATACAACACAGGGAGGAAAAAAAAACACAAGAGGGTCTTGGCAAGTACAAATAACCNAAATCCAGCAAAAACCATTTAAAAATACAACACAGGGAGAAAAAAAAAACACAAGAGGGTCTTGGCAAGTACAAATAACCTCTCTCAAGAGCAAACATTTATGGTCAGTCTCATGCAACATTACTGACTTGAGCCATGCTAACAATAGATGAATTGGACCAGTTATGGCTCTTTTCCACTGCTATCCATTCTTCACTGAAATGGGAGGAAAAACTAGAAATAGTTGACTGTGACCACAACTGAGCCCAATTTTTTTGTTGCGAAGCAAGACAATTAAGTTAGCTTTGCTCCATTTACCACCGCCATTGCCACAGTTGTTCTCAGTGCAGAAGTTGTTAACAGTTAAGTTAGTAACACAGTTGTTAAGTGAATCTGGCTTCCCCATTGACTTTGCTTGTCACATGACCCTGGGACACTGCAGCCATCATAAATAGAGACAAATTGTCAAGTGCCCAAATATTTTATCAGGTTAATCATGAGAATGATTCATTTGTTTTTAGTGTAAAAAATTGTTAGAATTTTTTCAGTGCCATTGTAACTTTGAACGGTCACTAAACAAGATATCTTTAAGTCAAGGACACCTGTATCAGCATATTTGCTGCCCCACTTGCCAATCTCTAGCCTGCCACTTCCTCAACTTCCAATTACTACTGGTTGCTTGGGCATAGGATGATGGATGACAAAATATCTTCAAGTTACTTAGAAGGTGGGTGAATAAAGAGAAATACTATTTTAACACTATCTTGCCCTCCTTATACTGGTCTATGACTATAATAAAGATGTAATAATACGTCTATAACAAATATTTAAGCACAATGGCTTAAGCTTTTTCACTCATGTGGTGGAAATAATGAAGGCCCTGTCGAAAATAAAGATACTGCCAGGACACGTTTATGCCATGTGCCAGCAAATGTGGAAAAGCCCTATAATTTGTTCACAGGTTTATTTGATATCATTATGATCTCAGGGACATTCAGAAGCAGAATATTATTTAAAATTATCCTGAAAGGCGGAAATAAGAATATTTCCATTTCTTCCATTGTGAATTTGAATTCAGCAGCTGGGAAGAGATTGAGGAATTGTAAAGTTGAGATCTATGAGGTGGGAGACAGATGTTATGGGTATCATATTTTAGTACTGTACAGTGTTCCTCCTATTCCTTTTCTTTTGCATATTAATGATAAAGGTACACTGGTATAGACCTGCCCTTTCATTTTTAGGTTAGTGTTCCCGCTATAAGATTAGTTCCTGGATTCGTATGTCCTCTGTCAATTGTTTCCATTCATTCTAAGTTCTTAAGTAAACTTAAAACACTAATGCCATATTGTTTGCTAATATTAGGAATGGTAAACAACACCTACAAAACTCACACATGAGCTAAGAATGTATTTTTAGAATAAGCCAAAATAAAAATTGACAACTTGATAGCACATAATTGTCATCATTACATCAAATAGGATTTCAGATAAAGCTTTTCTTTAACAATAGAGGTGTACGTTTTTAATACTAAAGATAAAAAATAAATTGCCATAAGTGGCTTGATCCATAATGATAATTTACTTAAAATCCCAATTTTACTAATGTACAATTCCTTAAAAAGGAATTTTTAATTTTTAATCCTTCAATCTGATTTTCTTGGCTTCCCAAAATGTTTGCATTTAAAGAAAAACAGGGTAGTTTTAAAAAGTATCTTAACAATAAACATTTGAGAAATAATTTTGCAAATAATTTATTCATACAATAAGAGAAATTGTCTGTACTTGTAACCATTGTTGCTTTCATGCAAATCTTTTAAATCAAAAATAAACACAACCAATAGCTAATTAGACTGTAGGTATAATAGCCATATTTAATCTACAAAGCTGTGTACATTATTTTTTGCCACACTTGTGTTTTGAAATAACTTTTGTTTCTGCTTTAGCAAGTTAAACATACAAACATTTCAGCAGAGAAAATTAAATAATTTTATCTAAAAAAGCATATAATATTTCCAGTTGGAGAGCTGTCTTTATTTGTAATAGCAACAGCAAAGAATCTTCAGGCACCCCTACAAACTGATAGAAAGATAGGGCATACATTTTTCAGGATCAATTTCATTAGATGTATGAATTGTCGTAAATTAAGAAGTGACTACACATATACAGTATAAATAAAATGATCAAACATTTATGAAAAATAACAATATGTTGTAAAAAGAATTTTGGATATATTTTTAAGAAAGTGTAAAAGCTGTAACTTATTCTTCAAAGCAAGTTTTTTTTTGTTTTACTCTATAACAGAATTTCATGTCTAAAATTCATACATCCAGTTTTGCAAGAAATGTTATTTCTTGGATTAATTCTTCAAAACACCAGGTACCTTAATATTACCTTTGAACATGACAAATGCGGAGGACAACCTGTGTGAGAACTTGTGCCTTATGTCATCTATTATAATTCTTTCCCACATATGGGAAATTATGAATACATATATTTGAGTATATGACATGGATCACTGGAATACTTGAAATAGTTTTGCAGAGCTCTTGTCAGTTAAAAGTCTCCAAACTTATATGCATTGGGTTTTTTTTTTATTTGTCAAATTTATTTCTGTCCATTTCAAAGTTCAAGGTAACTGAACAGCTCAGCTTTTAAACATTAGCTTAAAAATCAACTATTTGGTTATCTTATTTAATTTCTTCAGAATTGGGGTACAACAATGCACATTTCATAAATTATCAACAAAGGTCGCAGAATGCCTGTAAATTATCCACTACATTATATTCAGCCATTTCTGCACACAGAAAAGGATATGTTCTCATAAACAAGATGACACATGAGCTGGTATCTTATGGATTTCAATCGTAGCAATATTCACACAATGAAAAGTATATTTTGCCTTTTGAGAAATAGTAGCTACATAAGAAATACATTAATTACACTGCACAACTGATGTGTTGTCCTAGGCTGTGAAGAAAACAATCTGAATTAACAGACTGAATTTCAAGCCTACCATTTAAGGATGCTGGTCCGTTGGAAAAAATATCACAGATATTGGAAGACTCAATTTAAATATATCTGGAATAATAAATATAACAGCATTTAAGAAAAAAAACAGGATTACATTTGAGAATTTGTTGAGGTTTCTCCTTGAGTTACATTTTCTGCTTGCACTGAGGGATTCAAAAATTGTCCCGATGCTCCAATATATAGGCGTGATCTCATTGGCCATTTCTAGAAGATAAAGATGCAAGATAGATTAATAATGCTTGCACAAACGCAGGAAACCAGCAGCTTTATTAACAATTACATGAATTAAGCCAGTTCATTTAAGGATACATTTATCAGTTATGGGACTATAAATCCTCCCATCCTTTATATCCTGCGATTTGCATTGGACCAATGCAAATAGTAAGTAAGCATGTGTAATGGTATGTGGGAATGCCCTTCGGAGACAGAGAAAAACCACAGCCAGAGAAACAGCTGGAGAAGAGTAGCTGAGCTTGCAGCAAAAACGTGGGTATGACAAACTCAGAAGGGACACTCTCTAGGTTTTGGGGGCTGTAAAAACAATGGTGGAAAATATAATTTCAGATTTACAAGATCTGTTAAAGAAACTTTACAATAATAATTCAGCCAGTTCATCTGGTAAGTTTCTTGTCTGGATCGCCTTGCAAGACTGACATCATCAGAGGGAGAGCTATCTAGATTGGTATGAAGCAGGAAGTAGATTTTGATACCTCATTAGATATCTTTAGATTGAGCTCTAACGTTATTGTGCCGTATGTCTATAATTACTGACAGCTTATTTCTACAAAATATTTGCAAAGAAAGAAGGTAAAAAATAACAATAGGCCAGCATATTTATTATATTTATTAGGTTTAAATCTTGTCCTACCTTAGATATTATTGCTCATATACTCTGCTTGTAGAAGAAAATAACATGGGTGTTTTCATCTATGTATGTTTGCGCACCAGATTTTCTTAAAAACATGTTTTCATAAAAGTATCCAATATGAGATTAGTAAATACGTCTATAAATGTATATTTAGAAAAATGCAAAGTTTAATAGGATTTATGTAATCCTACACACACACACAAACACTTTGATTCTATGCTTGGTTATTTCAGATAAACATAACTAAATGGGATTTATTTTCTCATATACACATATCAGAAAATAAATCTCATTGATTTAGTTGTATTTATCTGAAATAACCAAGCACAGGATCAAAGTACTCATGTCACATGTATATACAACGTGCACAGGTTTCCAACAGTGAGATTTATTAAAATAGCAATAATTGTTGGTGTCATTTACTTCCCAATGCTATTAGCCAGACCTAATGTAAAATCATAAATTCCATTAATCTGTGAAGAAATGGGGACTGAGCTCTTCTGGTATTATAAACTAATTTCAAAAAATTAGAAAGCCACTAAATGATGGCAAAAAGATATAGAGAAACATTGCAATGCCATCCAGTTTTGCAGCTTTACTTGTTTATCTTGCCTGTGGCCTTGCCAAATGGAATAATCTGGTAGATGATCTGATATCTAAACAGAACTTCATATTGCAAGTAAAGTGGCATTGTGAAGATTACATTGTGAAAAACTTCTTTTTCTCAAAACTTCTGTGATATGTCTCTAAAATAAATTAAAATATTTTTCAAAGGTTTACCTATGACATAATAGACAGCCTATTAAAAACATACAATTCAGAAATGTTCAGTAGTTAAATACATTGTAATGGAGAATCAACTGGATCGTGTTTATGGCAGGTCTGTTAGTCATGGTCAACATCTGGTTTCTTGACATTTATCTGAAAATGTTCCTGAGATGTCAATGCTGTTTCAATTATTTTAAGAATGTACTTTACTTTCTACTCTACATTATCATTTTTGCTGTATATACTCCTATGCTATAGCCAGAATGACTTTTTAAAAACAATTCAAAATATATATATTTTTTTGCTTGCAGAAAAATGCGTAACTAATTATATATCAAGCCATCATTGACATTTCAATAAAACTATTTTTAAAAAGTGTATACAGGCTCATGCAAGATTACTGTTAGATAATGTTAGTCTTGGAAAAAAATAATGAAAGGTCCATTTAGTTTGATTTAAGGTAATTCTTGATTACTAGGTCTTTAAGTAGTAGTTTCCTGAATTAAGCTAAGTATAATTTATTAAAGAAATTACTTATTAAAGAGCTAGTAGTAAGGGAAAGTCCTTTTGTAGTTTGAACTTGCAATATGATGGTTCATAAGGCAGTGGATTTTACATTGGGATAATTACTTCCCAATGGGATATATTTGGGCATATCCTGGGGGAAATGGGGCAATTTGTAACAACATATTTGTGAATTGAGTATCCAGTTTGGGATTGCCACTGTCAAAGTGCTTGTGTAAAAAAAACAACAATCTATTTGTGGTGGGAATAATGACATTATTTGAGACGAGAAAAAAGGATATCTGAATCAAGCAGTTTACAAGCCACTGTCATAAGGCATAAATTGCTTTGTAATAAATGGGAGTCACTTAAAACCTTGTCCCTGGTGTTGGGCATAATGGTTATGATACACAGAGGTTTAACGTATCTATCTGAAGTGTCATATGGAATCACATCAATGAATTGTGGTTCAGTTGATTCCAATTGATTCTGCTGATTCTGTAATGCTAAAGCTTTCTTGTATAGACTAGTGTACTTGTATATTTGTACTGGTATGCTCTTTTGCCTGAAGATTTCTGCACAATGGAAAGGTTTTCAAATAATGCTATGATTGGACCTTCTAGGGAAAAAAGTATTACTTGGTTTGCCCCTGCTTACCTTAACAGGATGTAGGTAGCCATCCCCTCTCAAGGTTCCCAAGCCCTTGCCAGGTAATTCTTCTTCATCCTGCAAGCTGCGGGTGAGATGGGCAATGTAGGTGGTGGCTAGAAGCAGTACATCCAACTTGGAGAGCTTAGTGTCAGGTGGTACAGAGGGCAGAGTTCTCTGTAACTCCAAGAAGGCATGTCGTAGGGTCTGCACTCGGCTACGCTCTCGGGCGGCATTGGCTGCTGCAGGTCTCCCCAAAGCTGCCCCACTCTGTGGCCCTAAGGAGTTAGTGTCAGATGTGGAGGGTGGCAGAGAGGCATTTGAGCTTGGAATATTGACTTTGATGTTCTCAGGTACATTTTTATAGTCCATTGGTAAGACAAAACCTGCAACCAACATGATGCAAATTCCTAGCTTATTCCTTGGATTGTCACAACCACGTTTTCTTTTTTGGAACTATATTGCTATCTGATTTTTAAGAACTGTCTGTTACAATTTTCGGGATACTGCAATATATTATCTTAATGTGATACCCCTGTGCCAGCAACCACTAACCTTGCCATTTTATTTTTAAGATAGAATTCAGCTGAAAAATCATCAGTATGTGGTTGTAACAACTTATTAACAATTCTAATGCATTCTCAGAAAATAATGACCATATTTAAACACTGTATTAGGACATATTTTGAAGCATCTTAACTTGAAATATATTTGGTGCCAACATTTATGTTCTTTCAAAAGAAGTGAATCCCATTGAATGTGACATAATATCTAGCAGAAATGATTAGTGTTGAAATGTTAATAAAGTGTTCAGTTAATAAAGTGTTAATAAATGTAAGAAGTCACATTGTGCACAAGTGATTTTCTTTCTGGGTTTTTAGATATTTCTAAGCATATATTTTTTACTTCCCAGTAGTCCCCAAACTACAAACTGGGATTTTCTGATGGTTTTACAAGTAAATATTAAAGAGATTAAATCCCATTCGTTTATTGGATGATTCTTTAAGATTAAATGCTTCCACCACACTAAAATAAACAAATAAATATACAAGAATATAAGCTTCAATTGTAAACTCATTTATTGAACTGCTTTCCTCTTTGGTATTGATACATGTTGGCTTTAAAAGATAAAGATTAAATAATTTGAAATATAATTTGAATTCTCTTAAAAATGTGTGCTTTTGCAGTCTGCAAACCACAAAGTACATTGAATCTAACTTGTATTTGCATTCAGTAAATCTTATATTTATTGAGGACTATATTCACCTGAACTGTGTCTTATAAATTATAATCTAATCTCTATAGTTAACAATAGTTTTTCTTAGCAGAACTAGCAAGCAACTAATAAAAGTACATTAAATTTATATGCTGCCCAACTTTGTTATTTAACTTTAATAAAAAGCTTTTTCTCAGTTACAGACTTTTTTTCTGTTCAACTAAAGATACTTTTCTAAAATTGGAAATCGGGCAATGGAGGAGAGGAGACACAAAGGAGTAAAAAGAAGGTAGGATTGGAAATAACTGCTGCCTGAGAATTTTTTCTTGAGAACTCTAATTTTATTGCCTCAATTTCAGTTTCAAGTTTCTAAATTAAAATGGAACAATGGATTATTAAACAATAAATTATATTGAACATAATATATTTTTTCCTGAGTTAACATACATGATTGCCCTACAATTATACCTTTTGTAAAGGTATAATAGGTTTTCAAATGTATCCAATTCTTTTTTGTTTTAAAATATTTATTGGCATAATAACCCATCAGTTCAGATTTTAAGTTTTAGTATTTAACATTTCGCTTATCAAAACTATAAATTAAAATTATTTTATAATGGGCTATTTTATTAGAAAAGATTATATAGAAGAAATACAAGCCTCAGATTTTCAATTAAAGCTGCATTTGGACAGGTCAATGAATTTGTTGGATATTTAGGATTCATTTATACAGTATATGGTTTTATTTATTTAGTATTCATTCATATACCAGGAAGCAAATATTTTGCTGTAGAACACTATTCTACACATTTATTTGAATTGTACACAGCTTTAGATATTTCTAGGGCTTATTTCCACATACACATTTAACACACGAATAATCAGACTAAGTTGCCCCTATAACATTGGCATATCAGTTCAAAACGTGAGACCAGCAGGGAAAATCCCACCGATTTGATAGCCATATTTTAGTTCACGCTGCTTTTATTCACAGCAGAATTTCACTTAGAATTTTTCGATGTGTTTTTTAAAAATTACGATGATATTTACATGCACACTAACCATATAAGAACGGTCATTGGACACACTTAAACCCACTGGACTTCTAAAGTAAATCAACAGAGCAAACCAAAACTCATATTAGCGCTCCTCCTTACAGATTCCGGAGGCTAAATAAATCCTTTAAAATGATTTGGATTGTCTTTTGCACCGGGGAGTTCTGCAACGCATACGTAGCCTGTTCTCCAAGACTGCCTTGTTTGCATAATATTTTCTTATAAAGATATTGAATTAGAAACAATTCAAAGAGGAACAGCAGGATACGAGCGAATAAATGGTGATTATTCGGAAAGTTAGTTCAGGAAAATGAGGGATGCACACAAGACTTGGAATTCAAACTGCTTTGAGGATCTTTCATTCTTCAAAGACACGACCTACCCTACCGTAAGCCTATTGGCAAGATCGCACAACTGCGGCGTAAGGAGGTGTTGTGTCGAATTAGGGGGCGGCCAAATTGGCGGGTCTCCCCAAAGAGTGCGAGGGAGCACTGAGAGAGGATGAAAGAGTTGCCTCAGAAAGAACTTACTTGATCTCCTGGGGCCCCGATCAGGGAGACAGGACGCCGCTGCTCTCCCGTTGCAAATCTCGTCCAGGACGCGTGTGGGGAAGCCCGGGGCTTTTATCAGCGTCGGGGAGCGCGCCCATCAGCGCTCGGCTTTTGCTGACGCCTCCCTCCCGCCTTCGCGTCGCTCTCTGCCCTTCCTGGCCGGCTCTCTGGCCTGCGGGGAATCGAGGTTGCTGCGCGCGAGAGCCGGCGCTGCCAAAACCGCAACGGGTGCGAGATCCGCTTCGCGACAGGCGAGTCGGAACGACGACTTTACCAGGTTGCAAATGCCACGCAACTGTCCTGGCGTCGTGAAACTCCGCCGGTTTCCCATTGCTTTTCCATCTGAGTGCCTCGGCTTCTCAGATAGGTTTATTCGTCTTGGCCTTCACAGATCGCCCACTGCCCAGGTGGGCAAAAAGAAGAACCTCGCAGCATTTTACAAAAAGGGTGAAATATTAAGAACTCTTTCCTGTGCAATACGGATTAGAATGGGACAAGGTCACCCTAACCTTTCAGCCAACATAATTCACCACCTGTTATAAGATGGCAGGCACGTAAGTCACTTCACATAACCTCCTTCTCTGTATTGAGAAGCACTGGATTGTTTAAATATTAGTCACTATTTTTAAATTAAATTGAGACATACTAAAGTAAAAGTGTGCATGAGGAAGGCTGTGCACCTTCCCACAAGTAAGTCATCACGCATCCTGTCATATTGAAGCCAGAGATCTCTGCTTTGTAAATCAAGACAGCTGTCCATCTAAAATATATGTTGAACTTCAAATCTCACAATCCGATCAGCATCTATTCTGTTTGAAGCTTATGAATGCTCACAGCCAATACAGGATAGCAGCTCAGGAAAAGCTAAATTAAATGCACCTCTTTATGAATGGCATAACATTTGTGAAGTTAGCTGGCTAATCTTTTTCATTTCCTCTGAATATCAATAGAAAGGATGGAGATTTTGCTCCTCTCTTCTTCCAAAGATTAATATAGGTGCAGAAAATAATTTGATTAGAATTCCAAATAGCTACTTGCCTTTGAAGACACAAAAATGCATTTACCAGAGGCTTGATAACATTGTACAATTGTAATTCATTGGATTTCAGTAATCAAACTTAGGTATCTTTTACACTATCTTGTTTAAGATGGAGAACATATTGATTTTGCTGTAATTCATGGATTAACACTCCCATTTATCCAACCATTAACTACATTTATTGAGCAGAATTTGTTTCTAATTGTAACTGCAATTATGAGTTGAGACAAAACTACAGAATCTGTGCTCCTGCTAGATTGTCTAGTTGGGTGATGTAGTAGTGATTATTGCTGCAATGTAATAGCACCTTTAAGCACATGAAAGACAAAGCAAAGCAGATCTCATTGTAGAATAAGGTAGTGGCAGCAGAAAGGATTTAATTTATCAAGCATTGGATGAAATTAGCTTCCCCGAAAGTTTTGAAAATTTAGCATATGTTGTTCCACTTCACTTCTGTCTTCAGAAAGCCCTTGGTACAGTGAAAACAATTGTGATGGGTCTCCTCAGGCAGGACTTGGCAGCAGCAGCAACATACATTTTCAGGCACATTGCCAAGATTCAATGGTGGATGAAGGAGTGCCATTTCACAATCAACAGACAGCTAAATGAGTAGCTCCCCCCAATCTCATACAAAGCCCCAGTATACCACACAAGAGATAGAAAGCACATCATGAAGTATCCGAGAGGAATACTCTAGATTTGATGTAACACTGAATGACTGATAAGTCTCTTCTATGAGCTTTGCATTGGAACCTCTCTGGCAGGTAACAACACTTTGTATTATAAGAAGGGATGTCAACACAATTGGGGAGGGAGCAAGGTCAATAAAATGAGTCAATAAAATCTGTATCTAACACTTAAAGTAGGCTGCTAACCAATAGGTTAGTGTTAACCTTATTGTAGTGTTACAATAAGGACTGTAAGAAGACGACTAGCTTCTTCAGCACAACAGGTAGCAGCATAAGCAAATATGGTAATCTTGGAAAAGCACCTTATTGGAATAGAGATTTTCAGGAAATCCCTGACATAAAATGAAAACTAAAAAAATGCCAATGGCAAATCATGTTGGTATTGTTGCCAAGATAATACTTAATGCTACCAATACTTTGCATACAATATTTTTTCTTCTCTGGATAAAACTTATATTGAAATTCCACACTGTAGTGCACGGGTGTCATGTTTTTTCCTTTTGCAGAGCTGGGGTGGCCTGCGCATGACGCATCCGGCCCATGGGCCACCAGTTGCATAGTGTAATACAACTTCACAGAATTGGTATACAGGTGTCTATTTCATTCAAAAAATAAGGTTTCTTTTAAAAAATGATAAGGCACACGTGTAGCATTATACCTCAAGTTATAAATTGAATTAATAAATCAATTTGTATGGTTTTTATTATTTATTTCTATCCTGCCTTTATTATTTTTACAAATAAAACAAGGTGGCAAACATCTTCTTCCTATTTTTCCAACAACAACCCTGTGAGGTAGGTTGGACCGACAAGAGTGAGGTGATTTGACTAACAAGAGTAATTGGCTCAAAGCCATTCTATTGGCTTTCTTGGCTAAGGCAGGACTTGAACTCACTGTTTATATATTTATATTATTATTATTAATTATATATTATTATTTATATTTATAATCCTTTTAAAAAGAATATAGTGTGTTTTTTAAGAATGTACCAAGCAGAATTTGATTGGAAGTTATGTATTATGTATTATATTGAATGTTACAACCTTAAGGTATATATTGAAGTTTAAATAAAAGTTGAATGGATAAAATTAAAAGTTATAAAGGTGTCATACTCCAATTAGTAACTACAGGAGAAAATTTGTTTAATGAGAAAAGATAATATGAAATTGAAACAGAACAGATAAAAGTATAAATATAATGATTGAATTGAGATGAGATAATCAAAATAAAATTGAGAAAATTAAAAGAGGAGAAAAAACTACATAGTAAAAGCAAAATAGTATAAGATATGGAATAGAACACAAAAATGAGCATGAAATTGAGTTTGTGTCTGTATAAAGAAGTGTAGCCCGAGACCATGCTATTTTCAAAAAAGGTGTTTTACTTTTATTATACTTTGTGTGTGAAAACCCAAAAAAAACTTTAATTGAAAATTTTTTTTAATACTTTATTAAAAAAAATAAATGAAGTATGTGAAGCAAAGATAAACTTTATTAATAATAAGCTGTAAAAGAAAAATGACCCAAGTCAAGTGTCCAATAAAGTCTACAGGTAGCCACCCAGTCTCTGGCACTCTTCTCGGTCACTCAGAGGTGTGCCCAGTCTCAGGGGTGAAGGGTCCAGTGCTGTGGAGGTGGCTGGTGCTGGAGTGCTGGTCTGAAGCCCCACTGGGGTGCCTGGCCCCGAGAGGACAACAGGTGACGGTGTGTTGAGGAAGCTCTCGGACAGCTGGCTCAGCCCCGTGATGTTGAGAGCTCCTTCCTCCATGCCATGGGGTGTCAGCCCCAGTACTGAGGACAGATGTACTAGGGCCAGGCTTGGCTGTGGGGTGGAGGAAGGAGCAGTGTAGTGGGGCTGTCTGGTCTGAAGCTGGGTGAGGACTGGCTGTGGTGGCATCTGTGGCGTGGGTGGCATCGGTGGCATCAGTGGAACCGGTGGCAACGGTGTCATCCGATGACTCTGTGCCTGGACTGGAAGGGCTGCTGCCTGTGCTGCTGGATCTCCTGGTAGCCATAGCCCTGGTAGGTGAGGGCCTGTGGAAAGCCTTGGAATGGGAGGGACATCACCTGGGGTGGAGGAGCAGACCTGGACTGGGTGGGAGCAGGTTCCTCTGGGTCGGAGGGTTGTGAAGCAGCTCGGTGATCCTGTCCTTCACCACCTGGTACTGGGGTCCGCCATATCCGTGAGGGTCTGGTTCACATAGGTGAGGAAGGGCTTGCGGTTGGAGGATAGGGAGTCGGTGTGGACCAGCTGAGAGAGGAGATCTATGCTGCTCTGGATGCGTGTCCCTGATCTCCAGCAGGACAGTGTGGCTCTGCCCCTCCTGTCTGGCTCTCTGCCTTTCTGTGGAGGTGGAGTTGGGGGTTGGATGCAGGTAGGGCTGTGGTGGACGTGCCATCTCCTTTCTCCCACTGCACCAGGGAGCCTCCACGCGCTCCACCACGGTTAAAACAGCTGTCTGCGGGTTCTCCGCCGTGGGACGCTCCACAGAAACCTGCCTGGAGACAGGAGCTGACTCTCGGCCGGAAGAGGACTGGCTCTCAGCAGGCTGCCGGAGAGAGAGGGTCATGAGAGGGGCTGCTGCTGCTCCTCGGTGGCGGATCTCACCCTCCAGGAAGCTGCACCTGGCCATGACGTAGGTCTCTCTGTCCATCAGCTAACCATGCCTGGCCAGATTTCTTGAGGTTCAGCTTCCCATACCAGGTGTGCATGTGCTTCCACCAGGCGAGGAGCACAATCCGATGTGTAGCCCAGGCTCTCCGCCTTCTCTCTCCAAGCAGCCTGCTTCCTTTTGGTGTCCCTGTAGAGCCGGTGTCCCTTCTGCCACAGATAGTCATTCTCTCTCAGCCACTCCAGCACCTCATCCTCGTGTTCCTCCTCAATGGAGTATTGCCTCCTCTGCCTATCACGCGTCTGCCTCTTCCTCCTCTGGCAGGGCCATATGGGCCCTCATCAGAGGGGCTTCGAGGTGTAGGGGCTGCTCCACACCACCAGCAGCAGCAGCACCAGCAGGATCATCATCAGCAGCAGCAGCATCACCAGCAGGATCATTATCATCATTCATCAGCAGCAGCAGCAGCAGCAGCACCAGCAGGATCATCATCATCATCATCATCATCAGCAGCAGCAGCAGCACCAGCAGGATCATCATCATCATCAGCAGCAGCACCAGGAGCCCCAGCAGGACCAGGAGCACGAGCAGGACCAGCAGGACGAGCAGGACAAGCAAGACCAGGAGCACGAGCAGTTCGAGCAAGTCCAGGAGCATGAGCAGGACCAGCAGGACCAGCAGGACGAGGAGCAGCTTCAGCCAGAGTAAGCACCAGCAGAAGCACCACCGCCAGGAGCAGCATCAGCAGAGTAAGCACAAGCAGAAGCACCACCGCCATAAGCAGCATCATCAGCTCCTCCAGAAGCAGAAGCAGCAGAAGCCCCAGCCGCAGAAGAGCGAGCCCGTGCTACAGAAGCCCCAGCAGAAAGCAGAGTGAGGGCCCGGGGGCGGGATGGTGGCCCTGTCCCTTTGCCAGGGCTGGCAGCAGATGGCTGAGGCTTCTCTTTCTTCCCCATGGGTTGGTGGTTGCTGGCTGGCAGGGAGGCTGGCAGGCAGGCAGGCACAAGGCTGACAGGCAGAGCTGGCAGGAAGGCGGCAGGCAGGCAGGACCAAGGCTGGCAGGCAGGCAGACAGCAAGGCTGGCAGGATGGCAGGCAGCAAGACAGGCAGCAAGGCTGGCAGGCAGGCATGCAGGCAGGGAGGCTGGCAAGGCACTCGATGTGTCTGGATGCAGGTCTTTCCTCCTGAATGGTGACCTGCTTCCGAACTGCTTCCCTTTATATCCGCGGGGCTGACGCAATAAATCCCCTCCACATGCGCAGTGAACGCTCTGCATCCGCTAGGCTTCCGCTACGCATCCGCTAGGCTTCCGCTGTGCATCCACTTCATCCGCTGTGCATCCCCTGTGCATCCGCTTCATCCGCTCGGCGTCCGCTCTGCATCTGCTCTTTCCGTTCCGCGTCTGCTTTGCTGCGGTCCCCCGGAAGCCTAGCGGATGTGTCATCCGCTCTCATCCGCTAGGCTTCCGTTCCACATCCGCTTTCCATCCGCTCTGCGTCCTCCCCCCTCCGTTCCTTTCCATGTTATCTGCTCTGGTTATGCAAATTTTTGCCCCTTTTGAGAGCGGATACAACAGGATATGGAACATTTTGCTCGTCCGCTGTGTCCTTTTTACAAACGTTTTGCATCCGTTGGGCAGTGTGACAGGGCCTTAAATATTTTTACATCTCACTGATTTCCTAATATACCTAATAGCATAACTGCACGCATGCCTAAAATAAGTGAATAATGCTAAACTTCTATGACTTCATGGACATACAATATACAGTGGATATAGAAATTCTATATATACCCTTGTTAAAATGCCAGGTTTTTGAGATGAAAATAAATCACTTCAGAAAAAAAAACTCTGAACACAAAGTTACATAAAGGTCATGATTTATTTCCATAGCATCATCACATAGTGACTAATAGTCACTCTTATGAGTCAATTTCTGTTTGTAATAATATATTACAAAAAAAGTTTTATTTTCTAGATTAAACTATTTGAGTGTTCTGTTGAGAAAGCTATTCCTTGTTAAATGCTAGACAACTGAACTACACTGCTGAGTTATGGTATTCTGCACATACAGGTTCTTTAAGGAGTTGCTGACAAACAAGATGTACATCATCACATAAGCTGCTTCTTTGAACTCAAATAGCTAGTTTTGAGTGTCAGTTTGGCCATGTTGGCCAGTCCCTCAAGCAGAATCATACTCTATTTTTACCTCAAATGTGCTCGTACTATTTTAAAGCCATATTGCAAGCTAATATCCCACCTTAGATGCATGCGGTGTTCTGACACACTTGCTATAAATTTAAAAACTGGCAATAAGCCAGGCTTCCCAATCATGTAAAACAAGATGTGAATTGACTCTCTCAACAATTGATGCTCTTAATAAGCCATTAACAGGCACTTTATTTCACTTTCCGCTAGGAAATAGTTGTAAGGATAGTGAATTAATAATCTTCCTAGTAGAAGTCTGTAAGGCATTTGCACAATGGAAGCAATGCTTGTGCAATATTCTCTAGATACCCATATGAAAATTACTCTCCAGGAAAATTGCTTAGGTTAGGATGTAGTAAACTTTTGCTGGAGTAAAGTAATTTAATGGTTAGACTTGAGGTTAAACAATAATGCTTTTCTCTATTATGATTTTCAGAATTTGCTAAAATTGACTTTCCTTTTGTCAAATTGGAAAGGCATCATTTTTTCTGGTTCTTGCAAATTTTCACTTCTTTATCCATAATTAAATAAAAATTATATCAAAATAGTGAGTTAGCTATAGTTTAATATAGTAATATCATCTATTTGATACTGAATGTTAGTAAATTTAATCACATGCCAGCCAGTTTTAGTGATTCCATATTCATATCTGAATGAATAGTGAATATTGTGCAAATTTTACAGGATTCCTAGAATACAGATTTAGGATTCTGTCATTAAAACACACACACACGTAAATGTTCCACAACAAAATATACTTATGAGAATATCTGACAGTAAGAAAAATTACATTTGGTTGGCTGGGAATTACAGATCAAAGGCATTTCTGAGAAGAGACATTCAAAATAAATAGGCAGGGTGTAGAGTTATACCAACCAAGCACTGGGAATTTTGATTGTGAGATAACATAGATGCAATAAATCAAATCTCTGTCCTAGCAAGACAAATAGGGGCTGAATTATTAGCTACCCTTTATGCTAGCCAAGAAAATGGAAAGATTAAACTTTCAGTATAATTTCTAAGTTTCTGAAGAAAAAAGCCATACTGCAACGTGCAGAATATTGTGAAAATATTATGATCCTAAAGACATTGTTCTTATGTTAATTCCTCCTACAGTACATGCTGGTTTCAACAGCAAACAACAAAAG
Source organism: Laticauda laticaudata (assembly GCA_004320025.1). Taxonomy (NCBI): domain Eukaryota; kingdom Metazoa; phylum Chordata; class Lepidosauria; order Squamata; family Elapidae; genus Laticauda; species Laticauda laticaudata. The sequence goes on from BHFT01021377.1 coordinate 49,473, forward strand.
TTTAAGTCCTGGAAATTTATTTCCTTCAAAAAGAATAGCGTTGAGATTTATAATTTGAGGTGAACTATAAGAATTCAAGTCAACTAGTATATCCTTCTAAACACATTTATTTGGTATTATGTCTCTTTAAATAATTGAATTATGTTTCCAAAGCACACCAAGGACTGTGATACAAATTCAGGATAATTTAAACTGTGAGTCATGTTAAATAACTTGTTTGTGTATTGTCTGAGTCAGTGTTGATTCCTAATGACTGACTGGATTAGCCCCTGCAGTTTTCTTGGCAGTTTTCATAAACGGTATGCCATTGCCTTCCTTCCAGGGCTGAGAGGGATAGACTGGCCTGAGTCACCTACATGGCTTCATGACTAAAGTAAGATTATAACTCATAGACTCCTGGTTTCTAGCCTTAACTATTAAACCAAATTGGTCCTATTAGATAACTTGCCTCTTCTTTTGTTTGCATTTTACTGAAATAAAGTTATGGAGACCTGGAAATTTCACATTAAAATACAGAACCTAATTTTTCTCATTCAATGAAAAAACAAGTAGGGAATGTTTTTTCCCATAATTGCAGTCTAGAGGAAAGTAAGACTAATCTAGTTTGGATTTAAGTTTTAAGACCAGATATTTTACAATACAAGAACTTCTTGTATTAATTCATTGGTATTAATTAAAGTAATAAAATGAAGTTCATACTTATATACTATATAAAGACACTGGTAAAAAATCAAGTATAGGTTTAGAGCTGATAACAACAGATTCCACAAACATAGGGTATCTTAGGTTTTATTCTTGAGGTAACTGGAAACAGAACAAGTCTTTCAAATTGCTGTAATATTAGCATTATTATTAATTAATGATCTAATTCCAACATTTGATGGACTAATATGCAAAATAAATCAATAGCAAAATAACATGTAACAGAATTTTTTTAGCTTAGCAATAAACTAACCAGCATAACAAACCAAGTTTCCAGATAGTTTTCCATTTTTTTTCTGATCCTCATTAACAAAGTGTTAATCAGAATTCTATTAAATTCTCATTGTTTAGTTGTTCTCACTAATGAACTATTAAATTACATGTATTTCTGTAAATATTAGGGTTACATAGTTAGATATACGAAAACCATATTTTTGTCTACATGTTATAATTTTGGCTACACAAATATGGTACTTCAAAAATGAGTTCATTATGCAGAATGAAGGTTCTACTTCTTTAGATCATGAATGGGAAACATTTTAAATCCCAAAGTCTTGAAAACTTGTTCACTGATGGTTAACAATTGAAACCAACTCATAGTTGCAATGTATCTTTTATGGCTGTACACACAGACCCGGGTACTATGTGAAAGAATGGCATTATATTACATGACATATAAACTGTACTAGATAGTAGCTGGAATCTGGAAAAGAATCAGATAAAAAGTTTTCACACAGAAAACATAGCAGTGGTGGGGAGGGAAACTGAAGAACAAAAAAAGATGGGTAGTGTGCAAAACTAGAAATTGGAATGCTGAAGAGAGACAGATTCGAAGGTGATTCAAAGAGGAATTGGCATCCAGATTACTATGTAAAATGGGCAATACGTGAGATGTCTCTATCTTGCACAGATATTCAGATTAAGATCTAAAGACACACAAAAGAAGATACAGGTTTTCTTACTGGGAGATGGCCAGCTACATTTGAATTGGAAAAATTGATAAAACCTTTCTAGAAATTAACAGCAATTAAATTTTGGCGTATTATAAAAGGCACCCTTGATTTTAAGACAGCAGTTGCTAATGCCAGCAGGGAGATAGTTAATCTAACTATAGTAAAGCAATTAAACCATAAAGAAACGGGCTACATTCCATCCATTTTTGAAGGCAGATATCAAAGTGAGGCAAAGAGAGGACTGTTTGTATAGATTAGGTCTGTTTGTATGCATTAGTTAAATTCCACTTGTGAATTATGACTGGAAAAGTCAAACTTTGAATGAAAATGATTTATTTCTACCCTTGTAAGAATAGATGAAAAGGAAATATATTTTCCAATATGACTATTGTATGCTGTAATTTGTTCGATCAATCCAGAGAACAGATTGTATACTGTATGTCCTACCGTAAATTCCATAGAAGTTTCCCATTTCCAGTGCAGTGGTACCATATCAAATCACTGGCTATAAACTCTTATTAATCTGCTGGGCCCTAATAAATGTACTTATTTCATGAACACAGTTTTTGCTCTGAAAGGTCATGATTGTCCACCAATACCTTAGATAAAATGATAGTTTAATCAGGTTTAATTGGTTTAATTAAGATGGCTACTACTTTTAATATCAAAACATACTTGCATAAGGTCAATTTATTTTAACCCTTTTTTAACTTAAATTTACATTGGATCTTTAATACAAAACATTTTAGACTGAAATATTACTTTGTTTGCAGTAAAAAACAATTTTTTTCTTTATGTTTGGTTCTGAAGTATATCTTTTGTTCTGATGATAATATAGAAGAACATCTTTCTAGTAGCTGCTTAGAGAGGCATTTGTCTAAGGAGATGAGGTTCAAATAGGTCTTTCTGTTCATTTTGAGAAGCTTTCAAGGCTGAATGGCTGTGTGGCAAAATGTTATAAAAGAGTACTTTAAGAATAAAAAAATTAGTTACAATAATAACTTTCACAGATCTCCACTAACATATCAAAATGTTTCTATTAATTTCTACATACATTGGAAAATAATCAACAGGCATATAAACTTGTGGGGAAAAAATTAAGGTTATCATCCTATCATTTTCATAAGTTTATCCTCCAGACCTTCAAAGATTTAAAGGCGTTCTCTCTTTGAGGAAGAGCCAAATAAATATTCTCTTTTGCATACTTTGGATCTAAATGTCAGAACTGATTTCCCAATTTTAAAAAATTACAGAAATAAATTTCATCTACTTATCCCTTAAATAAAGTTTCAAAAACATATAGTGTAGTCCTCAGTTTATGGTGGCAATTGAGGGCAACGTCACATAATTCCATTGTTCAATGACAATAATTCCGGCATTCCTTGTTGCTGTCATTAAACAAGGATTGCATGCATCTTTAAGTGAAGTCACATTACTACAACTTTAAACTTTTTGCTGGTGTCTGATTGATTTGTTTATGGGAAACCAGCTGAGAATATTAGAAATTGCATGATCATAGCTCACGGTAATGTCGTAATCATGAGCTGAGGCCCGAATCACAGGCACATGACTACAGGAATGCTATGACAACTGGAACTACAAGGACTCATTTATGTACCAATTGTTTAGTAATTTTAAATGGATGCTGAACAAATGGTTGTAACCTGCAACATAAATGAAAAAAAAAAGGTTTTGAAAACCAGTGTAATTTATAGGAAGGTGAAATATATCTCTTCCTCTTCATTGCAGGAGTATATAGACCTTCTTTTTTGATACTCTTAAGAGTGATTCTTATTTCTAAAGTTGTTCTACAGTATTTTTTACACGCAGACACACACAAGAACCATTTTGCAAAACTGTGAGCAAAACATGAAGGCATTCTTTGAAAGGTTAGTAACTGATTCAGTATGATTGCCCATCACTGCATAAGTGATTCCAACAGAAATGCTCCCTACATGTACACCTACATTCAGGTGGATAAACAGAGGCAGTTTCCAAAGCAGCTGAGTGAGCTGTCCAGAGCTTCTGCTTCCATATGTTGATACTTTGCAAAGCAACGTTTGTGAATTCCCAAGTACATTAACATATACACATATATGAAGTGTGCATTATGTTTAATGTTTTCAAAACATTTTTTGTATTTTGTTTTAAATACAACAATTTTCAATTTCAAATATGTGTCTAACTTCACTACATTCGTAATTTAACACAATGACATGGACCTGAGGTTGGATTCCAGTGGTATTTTACAGAAATCATACCTGATTTTTTCACTATTTCTGTTTTCTTCATAAAATGGCTGAGATTCTTTATTATAAGGAGTTCTGTGTATCTCTCTGGAGACTGGGAAGTGGTAAATAGGAAAATGTGTATGTTCTGCATCAGTATCATCTAGAGGATGTAAAGATACAAAATTGTATACTAGTCAATTTTAGTCAAGTATTATGCAAAATAATTAACAGAGGGGCACATTCAAATCTTAGTAAATTGCAACGGCTAACTTCATACATTTATAACTGGTACAGTGTATAAAAATACAGCTTTTAAATTTTCTATTACAAAAGTTACTGATCTGCATATTTAATGTCACAAGGTCCCTGAGAATATTACTCCAGCTCAGCAGAATAATCAATAAAAATGGAAGAAACAAAAAAATTACTGGAAAAAAGGTCTTTGTTACTGATTTTATCAATTAAATTGTCAAAACTGAGATGGGTTTTTATAAATCAGGAAAAACCATTAAAAAGTGTTGATGCAATAACTGAATGTATGATTCACCACCAATGAAATTATTTAAAAGCATGTAACCATACTCCATACACTTTTATAATACTGTATTTCAAAACGTTTTAATGAAGGCTCTTTGCTACTCATTCATTTTTATATTATTATTATAGTATTGGGAAATAATGTTTTTATTCTTCATTAAAACATTCTGAAAATGTTCAAAACATAATTGTCTTATTATGACAAATTTATCGGAGTTTGTTCTTCTCTTAATGTTGATGCTGTAATTAATTAAAAAGATATAGTTTATTTTACCAAAATGTGAATATGATGCATGCTCATTAATGAAGCTTTCTACTTTGTTTTTCTTCCTGGCATCTCTGGAGGCTTTCCAATTTGTCAGGAACTGTCTTTCCATTTCTTTTATTTCTTTTCCATCCAGCAATTCTGAGGAAATGTTGCAGTATGTAAATCAACAGACAGCTTTATATTTTTAGGAAGGCATTTTTGTTGTCAAAGATATTGGTCATTTTCTATCATCAATGCTATTATATTTGAAAAACCACCAAATTGTTGACCATTGGGTTTTAATTTTATTGTACCAGTAGGCATGAGCTAGACAGCTGATGAATAGCACAATAGTGAAAAGGATAGACCTTAAAACTGTAAAAAGTTACCGTACTGCAGTAACAAAAAGACAAAGAAACAAAACTATCCCTTTGCTGCTCACTTGGACTGATATCTATAATTACTGTTCAGGGTAAATGATATATATGTGGCCTATACCCTTTATGTAATGTTAGTTATATAACCCAATTGTTCAATAATATAGCAGTAATGGAAAGAAAGATGACTCTAAATTTAAGATACTTCCCACAAAGAAAGATATTAAAAATAATTAAATGCAGACAAAAATCTAAGCAATTGTCAGCTGAGAGTTATCAACTCCAACTTAAGTTCTGAAGATTTTCTCCAAAACATACACACCATAAATGTAAGCAATATGCTTGCATACACATAGGTAACGTCTCGTTCTGACTATGTATGTATGTATGTATGTATGTATGTATGTATGTATGTATGTACGTACGTATGTATATATGTTATGAGTTTGCCAGAAACCATACTCCAAGGGAAAAGCCATGAGAAAATTATTTACTGAGTTAATCCAGGTAATCCTCCATTTATGACTAGAGGGCCTAACATCTCAATTGTTGAATAAAGCAGTTATTAAACAAGATGCCATGTGACCGATTTACTCAATGATCACAGCCCTGGTGCGCTCTCTCTCTCTCCCTCTCTCTCTCTTCATTAAATTTATATGGCTGTCCACTCCTTAGTTGATTCTGGGTGACTTACAAACAATACAAACTCAGTATAAAAAGAATGAAGCAATAACCTCCCACCCCCTGGGGATAACAAGATCAAATGAGCCACTTGATGGGCTCCATCACTCTGGATTCCCCAGGCTCATTGGCAGAACTAGTTGTTCGGGGCCCTGAAAAAAAGAGTGCCAAAGTGGGGGAGTAGTCTAATCTCTGTGAGAATGAGGTTCCAAAACAAGGGTTGGAGGTTCTTCTTCTCGGTACTTCTTTAGGAGATGGGACCCGCAACATTCCCTGCCTTCGTGCTCTAGTGATGGGTAGATGTAACTGGGAAGAGATGGTCCTTCAGATAATTTGGTTCCAAACCCAAGGGCTTTAAAAGTGACAACCAGCCCCTTGAATTGCACCCGGAAGAAAACCAGCAACCAGTGCAGCTCCCCAGAATTATATCTGCACTCCTTGTAAGCTGTGGCATTTTGAACAAATTAGAGCTTCCAGGTGCTTTTCAAGGGCAGCCCCATGTAAAGCGCATTGCAATAATCAAGATGAGAGGTGACTGTAATTGTTAAGTGGCTATGTGGTTTGTTAAATGGAGTGCTGTGGAGAGGACTTTGGCCTCTGGGTATGTTGGAGCAGCATGCCACCAAATAGAATAATGGGAATGATGGTGTTTGCTAGCATTTTCATCAGATTTGAGGTCTGTTCTTCCAGCATGCTGAAAGACTTCTAGAAGGCTCAGAATGTTAGAGTTCACTAGTATTGTCTCCACCGGGTGGGGGAGGGGAAGGAATGGCATTCACTAAGATGCTAATGAATGCCACAGTTCTGAAAGGCTTACAACAATGGCAGTTGCTCATGTTTCACCAGATCTGAGGTCCATTTCACTAGTGCACAGGTGGATTTCCTCTCCCTGAAAACTAAGGAGGAGAAAGCCTTAGTGCGCTGGGGGAACAGACCTCAAATCCAACTTCTCCTCTGTTTGCAATCTTCTCTGCCAGCTTCTCCACTGACTTTCTGAGGAAAAGATGGGAAGAAAAATTGCTGATGACAGTCACAAGATCTCAGGGCACTTGGAAACCAGATGTAAATGTGAACAGATTGTCAAATGCCCCAAATGTGGTCATGTGACTGGAGCAACTGGTGCAGTGTTTTACAAAGGGCAGGAAATACTTTGTGTGCTCTAAAGCACCCATTCTGAGGCAGTCATGACTGTAAACAGTTGTTAAATGGCTGGTCATAAGTTGAGGACTATCTGTAATTATTTGCCTTTAAAACAAGATACTTATTTTATAAAATTATACAATACAGACACATTCTTGATGTATATCTAGCAAAAACCCAACAAAGAAAAAAACCAAAATGATGATAAAGAGAAAGAGGGGAAACAAAAAGAATAGTAATGAAATTGGATGCAAAAGAGATAGGGAAAAAAGGGTTGCAAATTTAGCAACCTTCCCAAGAAAAGCTTATCTTCAAAGGCAACAATTCTTTGCAGTACAGAAGTTTTCCTCTATTGGTACCTTATACTAATTATTTTATATTCATAATTTCTGTTCTTAGTATTGTAATGATATAGTCCTCCCCAATTCATAGGAAATTATTTTGAAACAATTCATTTTCCTAAAATTCAATGTATTTGCTAGTTCATCTTCTGACACATTATAAAAGATACTAATTCTACTCATATTTATAATCTGAAAAAATGGCTTTAATTATACAAATTGTACGAACAAATACATGAAAATAAAAGCTGATGGAGCAATTATATTAGCAACATTCAGTGCTGAGGGATAGCATTATTTGATTTATATATAAATCAAAGGCATATATCTTGCCTTTGTTTGGGAGCTCAGGCAGCAGATATATAACATGGCATCCCTCCTACTAATGCCACAATAACCACCCTATGATACAGATTGAGCTGAGAGGAAGTAAAGTCATCCAGCAAGCTTCTTAGGCTGACCACAAGACACACTTGATCAGATACAGAGACATCAGATGTACAAAGCTAGATCTTATTCTCGGAGATTCAAAGCCTCTATTATGAATGGATCATTATATTTTAGATTACTGCACTGTATGAGGCTTAGAAGTCATTTCAATATTACTTACACCTACCCTTTTCTCCATTTTTAAACAATGCATAATGAAACTAGCAAAATGTTTAAAAGTATTTAAGTAGTTATTTTCCTAGCATATCTAAATTATATTAAAGTAACCAAAATATCTTTACAATCTCCAAAGTAAGTCACAACTTCTGAGCACCCTAATGTTTGGAAATTGAAAGTTGAAAATTTTGACCCACCCTCAATATCCTGTGTGGTTTTTCAGTTACCTTAACTACCAGAGGGCATTACATTTAATTGGTTTTATTTTTATAAGGAATCTAATAAGGAACTATTACTAGGAATTTTATTAGATCCTATATCTGATGGCATATCTCAAACACTGTCTCAATGATGCCTGTCCAATTTTAATGATCAGAACATGCTGGTTCTCACAGATTATTTGTGAAGGCCTCAATAAATATTTTTTCTATTAACTTATCCAAGACCTAGAACAGTCTTCTGAGGGAATTTTGTCTCATATTCAGTGGAAGATTTTGGGCACAAAAGTTGAGTACTCAACCTTTTACTGTTCTGCACCTTACAACCACTAGCTGTTTATAAAGCAGACAGTTAACTCCACAAAGCATCCATACAAAGTCTTTTTATTGGTTCATTAGGCATCCTCAATATAACTCACGGTTACATCAAGATTCATCTCAATGTCGAACTCTTTGCATAGCTGACTTTCTGGTGTAAAAGGATGGTAATCTCTCATCCCAAATCAAAGGAGCAAGGAGGTGAGACGCCAACATGATGCTGGGTTCAGGCACGAGTGAAGGAACCTCCCACAACCCACCAAGGGTCAATCCAGTGACCAATCAGGATTACAGATGTGGCCAAATGACATGGACTACATTTCCCAGGATACCTTAACAACATTTACCATGATGCATTTCCTTAAGGGGACAGCTCACAATTCCTAACTATCCCAATTCCCTATTAACTATAACTGGCTGGACAGCACAATACCAAAAAAGATGCTATTGATGCCTGTGATAACTATGTTGGGTACTCTGCAGTAACATATTTTATTATTGCCCTCTTTTATAATTGTTTTAATTCTGGTTTGGTCCAAAGCTGCACACAATAGAACTTTGAGGAAGAAGAACTGGAAAGACAAGCTTGATTAATTATTCTTGTTAAAGAACTCTAAATCTGATTTTGGAAGGACATTCCAAAACTGGCTCTGTTTTGATCCTGATCCCATCTGTGAAGAGGTGCTTCATTCTATGAAAGTTCAAATGAATTGACTCCACTCATTTTGAAATACATTAGTTTTATCAAAGTGCAGGATATTCAATAATATACAACTTTCAGATAACTTTAAAAACATGTCTGATAATTGGACAGATTATAATTTGTGCACCAGCTAATAAGCATGAAATAAGATAAATAGTTTCTGTTTTTGTAATTTTAGATGGCCTCAGAATTGATGGGAAACAAAGATGAGTGCAAGTGGGGTAGATGGCTTCAACTGGAGAAAGTATTGGGTGGAAATTCACAGGATTACAGTGGAATTTAACACCAGTAATAACCTTGATTCCTGGGTCATAGGCTATACATCAATGACTTAATAAATCAATACATCTGAAATGAAAGAACAACCACCTCTGAAAATTATATATTTTACCAAGAGATTTTGACTGCAGTATTACTTTGTCTCGGTATTTTGGCTTATGACAAACAGGATTCCCATTTAGCTCCATTTTGTACAACTTAGTCCATATACTCAGAACAAATTCCAAGTCCTGGAAGTAACAAAGAAAAATATCACTTATCTACTCCAAATAATACAACTAAATGCATAAATCTTTGACTAGTTGTAACATGTCCCATTTATTTCAATTGATGTTATTACATTTAATAACACAAATATCCATGTAGTTAAAAAAATAGCAACAGAACTTAAGAGACTTATATACCACTTTATAGTGCTTTACAGCCCTCTCTAAACGGTTTACAGAGTCAGCATATTGGCCCCAACAATTTGGATCCTCATTTTACCCATCTCAGAAGGATGGAAGGCTGAGTTAACCTTGAACCTGGTGGGATTTCAACTGACAAATTGCAGGCAACAGGCAGTCAGCAGAAGAAGCCTGCAGTACTGCACTCCAACCACTGCCCCACCGAGGCTCTTAAAATATTTTACATGTATTTACAAAATAAAATACACTTTATCTGCTATATTCATAAATTATATTTTGATAGCTATTTTATTTCTTTATTCATAACTAGTGTATTTTGGGTTTTCATTATCTCATGAAAGTTTAAATATAAATGTAAACCAGAAAAACCACAAACATAAACTGTACTGTTCTCTGGCCTTCTAAGTTTTGAGAAAATGTAAATATTGGAAATTAATAGTGTTTAATATAGGACAATTATTCAGAGCTTTTGGCTGTAAATACAAATTATTATTAAATTAAACTAAACAAATTTAAGAAAAAACATATGTGGGATACTTTTTGTATCATTTGAAAGAAACTGATAGAACAGAAATGTAGAAGATTATTCTCTTAAACCCTCTTTCTTCCTGTAGTATTCCAGTTGCTTTATTTTAACTTCATGCCACTGGCACTCAACAGCTAAACCACTGTATATAATTACATAATTACTAGTTTTAAAGATATATATCTCGCTCCATCTTATCCATCTAACTCCCTCGTTCCCTCCATTTGATATCCCATCTGTCCTCTAAGAGCACAGGCAATCAGACATAATACTCCCTCCTTCAATTCCTACTCCAAACAACATCCTGAAAATAATTTGGGCAATAGTTTTTTATATTTAGGGTGTACTTGAGCTGGATCTTTCTAACACTTCAGCCACATACTATGCTCCATCTGTCCAGATATTTCATATAGAAGGTTGTCAAGTATTTGGCAAAGACAATGAAGGAAAATTGAATAATTCTCTATTCCTTCTGTGACAAAGACTGAATAATACAATTTTAATTTAAATGCATCATTAAAAGGAATTATGCAACACTGGTTTGTACATCATCTCCAATCTAGTTGCACATAGATAGTAAACTAATTAGTATCTGAAGTGCTGGAATACTCATATGAATGTACCATACATATTTATTCTGAAATAATTTCTATATATTTTTTTCTTTTCTTAAGTTCACCTTGTTATGAACTTATAAAGTTCAAGGAAGTTTTATAAATAAAACTGAATGTTTAAAAGGATAAAACTTGATATTAATTTACAATTTGAATAAGCCAAAAATGAAAACTCAAAAGTATTTTAGTGTTACTTGCCAAGTTTACTATAGAAGGCATTCAATAATCTATTTTCTTTTCATAGAATTAATTTTTTTCCAAAAGAATAAAGTCTTCTTTGAGTTTGATTCCTGATAAATTCATGGATGCATGAAATAGCTACTTTTTGTCAATATTTTTTTAAAAAAATATGTGGTCTATACCCTTTTTTCCTTATTCCATGCTGAAATATTATTACTTTTGGATATTCCCTACTTGTTCACTGCCTGCCTCTAATAAACTGCTTTAACTTTACATCCTTTCAATAAACTGTACTAAAGGGAATAGATAGTTTTTTGAGCAGTCTCTATTTGATAAATGATCATGTCATGTTATCACTTAGAGGTCTGCTACAAAATACTAAAAAGCAAATTGTATTCTAGGATCATGATGGGGGTGGGTGCGTGTAAAAGCCTCAGATGTCATTCATAGCAGAAACTATAGCCTTCTTCCCAATTAGTGATAGTCATTTAAAAACCTACATTTGACCAATGCACTCAAATTTTTATTGGCTATGTCTAGCTCAAATAGCCTAACTACATCTGCAGATAGCAATTTGTCATCATTCTGACGGTCTGTCATTATCTCTTTCAAAAAATCTATATATTTTTTCTTGTACCTGACTGAATTGTGAAGTGAAGGAATCCATCTTTTTGATATCTAGTGTCATAATCAATAATGGCAAAGGTTGAATACATTAAATATTTACAGCCAAATCTTCAAAATACCAAAGACTTCTGAAATAAATAGGACTTGTATTGCTAAAAGTATTATAAGATAATCTGGATTTATGAGGTGTAGACTTAACAGTAGTTGTAGATTTTGCTATTGAGATTTTAGCAACAAATTTAAATTCTGAAAATTGGGATAATAAGAAATTAAGTGCATGAGTCATCAGTGTTCAGACCAGAACCCAGAAATAATTGTATAAGGAAAGAACATTTTGTTATGCATAGACACATCAAGAAAAAATGAAATGTTTACCCAATTTGGTTTGGAATGTAGCTTACATTTTGAATAATAACAAATGTATTTAGATGTAATTTTCAAAGCTTACAGAATTAGCAAGAAGGTTTATTTTTAAAACACCCCCAAAACAAACAAGAAATTTAAAAAAATTAAAAGACAAAAATATACATTCTTTTCCAAGTTAATTTTAGCACTAAGCTTTTGTCCAATTTGTTTGAAGTTTTATAACTTTTTTATTCCTGGTTAGGTTATAAGTTTAAAAGGTTAATTTTATGTATGAAGTTCAAATGAGTATCTATTCATTTCAATGAAATGCCTCTAATCTACTGAAAGGGGGATTTAAATTAATCTAATTATATAGGTATATTTTATTCCACTAAATAATATATGAAATAGATTATTACAATATTTACAGTCTTCTTATATTTACAATGTTCTATTTTCTATGTGCGAAGGGTTTTTTCCAATTTTCTTTGTTAGAAATCTCTATAATCCAAATGTATTAAAATGTTGGATTTATAATCGACAACCTTGTTAGCTTCATCTTTCATAAAACTGTCTGCTCATAAATTTGTAAATAAAAATTTGCACAATAAAAGGACACCATGATCCAAAAGGCGATGGATAAGAATTTTAACAATTGGCAAATTATTGAAATAATACTTACTTCCATTCATGCAATTTATCATTTTGCATTGCTTTTATTACCTTTATGTGATGAAGTTGGTTGTCAACAGCTATAAGATGGGAAATATTTTCCAGAATAGATAAGTCACTTAATTCATCAATATTATTATTGCTGATATTCAGAACTGACAAAGATTTCTGTAATGAACCAAAACACATATTTATCCAAAATATAAAACAATATTCAAGTACAGCAATTATATGCAGTTAACTTGAGAGAAAACTGATTAAAATGTAAAATTTTTCTTAAATGTACAAACTCTTAAACAGTACAACAAAAATACTTATAATTTTGGTTCAAAACAATCTTGAAACTCATAGTTAATAATTTGTTAAAATTGAGTAAAGAACTATTGAAAGGTTTATTAAAATCCGTACAATTCAACACACAATCTTCTTCCAACTGTTTTAGGAGAAGAAGGTGCTATTTTTCCATTTTTAGAATGGAAGTTAGGTAAAATGATACGATATACTCTAAATGCTTTTACTCAATTATTTAAACCTCAGAAAAAATACCAGTAATATAAAATAAAATAGAATTGTTCAAATAAAAATATTATAACTTTCAATTATCAATATATTGTTTGAAAAGAGATGGCAATATGTCTTTTTTCCAATAAATACTGACAGTTCTGCAGATAAATCTTAAAAGAGTAATTATATTGTATAAGAGTTAACATATTCTTTTAATTAAGACTTGAAGAACAATTGCATCCATATTATACACCTGTAGATATTTTGAAATTTTGTTTCCTTAAGAAAGGTCAAGTTTACAAAACAAAACAAAAAAACAAAAAATTTGTAATTTTTTTAAAAAAAAACATAGGGTGATTTTTTTAAAAAACAAAGGGTGAACTATGCTATGGTATTAAAGGAGATATTAGATATCCTTAGATATTGCAGAGAAACTTTAGCATGTGTGTGTCAAAAAGTTTGTTGAATCTAAAGCAGTATTTTTGTTATAGTGTGGACATAAATTCTCCAAGCTTTATCATCCATATATGTCTAGACTAGTTAATTGTTTATAAGCACAATAGTAGTAATAAAATGAAACCATTAAAACATTCTGACAGTTTACAATACTTATAAAGTATTGTAATTGTCAGGTTGATTGTGTTAAATCATATCTGTCATAGGCAGGTAAAGTCCTGAAAATAAAAGCAACAAAAACAAACAAATGAATATTGATGGTAGAAAATAAAGGGCAAGTTAAAATTATTTAAGATGGGTTTTGTAGAAAATTATTTTAAATACATATGCTAGTAGTATGATGTTCATAAAGTTGTGTGACAGAATGCTAGAAATGTTACAATATCCTGCATTGTTATTTTCATAATTTCTTCTGAATACAGAAAGCATAATAAGGCTTTATTATTAAAACTGAGGAATAAATATAGTATATGTTTTACCAGATTGCTTAAAGAAAAATAAGTGAATATAATTATAAATATGGTTATAATTATTATATGCATTATCATTTGCTATCAGTATATTTTTTCTTTTTCCTTTTGTAAAATGAAATGCCTGGACATTACACTGTATTCTTACCAGTATATATAAATAAAAAACTTAACTTAAAAAAAAGAAAAATAATTCTAAAATTTACTATTATTAATATGTTTTAAAATATTTTAAATAAAATAAATGATATATTAACCTGATTTATGTAGTATCAGGATAAGTATACAACAGAAGCCTTTAGCAGTTTTTAACAATTAATGTCTGTCATCAAATAAATTTCAGGTATGGTGTTCTTACGGATAATGAATGAAGACTTCTTGGGTCAAACAAGAGCTTTTCTCCTAAGGGAAGCTGCTGGCTTTCAACATGCAATTCTCTCAGTTCCTCTAAAGTCTCCAAGCCTTCCACTACAGTGATACAGTTGCCACCCAAATATCTGGAAATAGAACAAAATAGAAAGGTTTTTCATTTTACAATTTCTTTTAAAATGCATATTTTCTGAAAAATAAAAAAATCAATTATTTTACTGAATAATTTCACTATTTCAGAAGTAAAATCAAAGCATAACATATTTCACCAACAGTCAAATAAAAATTAATTAATTTCTACGGGAAAAAATGTAATTATATCTTATATGTTCAAGTTTATCAAGCTTTGGTTTTTGAATGCAAAATTTTATGAAGATTGTGCAATGTAACATCATATAAAATATATATTCATTCAATTTTATTAGTTTAAAATTTAGATTACACACTAATCAATAAAAACAGAAACATAATTGTTCACTTACAATTTTTCAAGTCTTATCAATGTTTCTAGATTTTCAATTCGTATAATGCAGTTGTTCTGCAGGTACAGATGTCTTAGGTTTGTCGCAAAATCCAAGTTATGTATCTGTCTAATATTATTATCATATAAATATAGGACATTAAGATTTTTACACAAAGAAAGATCATCCTACAAGAAAAAAATGACATATTACTTGGTAAAATTTATTGATGAGGAACAGCTTCAGCAAGATTTCAAAAGCCCTAAAATTATGTTAAATCTGAAATTTTAAGTATAGTCATAAGTACATGAATATGGTTGAATAAGCCTGGGATACATGATAAAGATTCCACATAACCTAATGATGCATTAATTATATGATCCTTGAATAGCTTATGTTGCACATCACTTTTGGAAACAATACATTATTCTCAGCACGGTGTGTTGGTTCATTTAAAAAATCTTACTCAATGTGCCAAACACTTACTCATGCTGAAATTAATTATTTGGTATTTGTACAATATCCCATTTCTGGAGAACATTTAACTTAACAACACTGAACATTACTTTATATAAAACTGTATGTCTGTCCAAAACTATTTTCTTGCAAATAATTAAATAACAACCTATCACTAAAAGACAAATCAAATATATATTATTTAAACTAATTAAGGCAAAAGCATGAAATAGAATCAGAAATTTATTTCCAACTAAAAACTTATATTAAAACAAAATATAAAATATAATTTAATACTGCCTAAATCTTAAAAATAAAAGCTACATTTTACATAATGAAATGTTTCTTACAATGATATCTATATTCTTATTAGATAATTTCAGATGTGTTAGTTTCCTCAGATGCTGTGCCAAAGATTCATCTCTGCGATTCTTTTGATTAAGGCTTCTAGCAATAAGCTCCAATGTTAATCGCACCATAACTTTGTCAGTTTTCCACTACCTTAAAATAGAAATGAACAGTTGTATTATTTTTTGTATATCTAATTACTCAAATATTATTTCCAACCTGTACTTCTTAGGATTCATTTGCTGTCCCTAATCTTACTTGGATGGATAATCATATTATATATGATTATATGAGGACCCAGATTATTGGGGGGAAATATATTGACTGTAAACCACTTAGAAAGGGGCTATAAAATCCTGTGAAGTGATATATAAATCTAAGTGCTATTGCTATTATAGTTCCTTTACAATAGTGCAAAGTCACATCTTTATTAGAAGACTATACACTGAGGTACAGAAAAATAAATTTCAATTTTACAAGTATTTTGATTTTGCTTCTTTAGGTTTAATAACGTACATATTTGCATAAGTTAGTTTAAATAAATTCAATTAAGTTTATTTCTACAGAGACATACACAAGATTGAACTATAAAGTGAAGAATTTCCTGATATACAATTCTCATCATATTAATTTTTCCCGCAGTCTAAAAAACATTAGGGGAATACATATATGCTGAACCACAAAAGGCTTAATATTTTTTGCTAAACTACTTTTATGAGTAATTTGTAGTTTACTAAATGATGATGAAGGGGTATTATTGGGGGGGGCGGGGGGGGAGAATGGAACCATTTCAGTCTTTCACTCCCTCCCCATTGCTTGATGAGCCATTATTCCATTATTCCAATAACCCTTTTTTTTTCCTTACTAGGACAGTTTTTTGAAATTCTACTAGGCAATCTAAAGCAATTAATAAAATTTGTACTGCAGAAATCTTACTCGTTTCAGATCTGTTATCCCACTACCCCATTATGAATGCAGGGAAGCCTTGGTGTGAACAGAAAAAAGCACAAATTAATATTTCTGTATATATTCCAGTGCTTGAAACAGTGCAAAGAAAATAAAAGGTTAATAATGGCAGAGAAGATATTGGGATGGAGAACTGTTCTGATCAAATTTGAGGGGTAGAGCTTCTTTGCTTTAAGGAATAACTAAGCATAAAAAGTTCCAAAATAAGGCAGGGAATTGTGTGGCTTTTAATGTTCTTTCAAGGCTGCATTAAATGAATAATAGCATTGCTCTCAGCAATATCAGATGCTAATAGATGATGCCAAAACCTGTATTTTCTCACTGACAAAGCAGCCTGACCAATATTTACACTCCTTTTAGAAAACTCCTTCTAGTTAAGGTTTTGCATTGGCAAATTATCAATGATTATCAATGTGAGCACAGGATTTTGTTTTTGTTGTCATGCGTCAGACAAATCTGAGAGCATGCAAGCAACATGTGGACACAGAGAGTGAATGGAGGGACCGTTTCAGAACAAAAACAAACGCTAAGAGAGGGCATCCCTCCGCAGCTCTTCTCCCCAGCTTTTTCTCCAGAACATCGCTTCAGATGTGAGCTATGACTGGGAGAAATGCTTAGAAAAAAACAGCACACAGCAAACCGGTTCAACAGTTTCGGCAGGATCGTACTGTACAAACACCCGCCTCCCCCCACCTTCACCTTTCGGAAGAGAACGAAAAAGAGCTTACAAGGCTGTCTTCCCCTCATCCCCCAATCCGGGCCCTCAGGTGGCTATTGCTTCAGAGCAGGCCAGGGTGGAGGCGGCAACAGAACCGTTTGTTCCTTAACAACCTGCACCGCGTCCAATGCGGCCTGCTTTACCACACAGGCGAGCCCTCTATCGCGTCTGAGCCAAGCACCTACATAAGCGCATCCCTTCTCGCTCCTCAGCTCAAGAGAGGAAAATAGGCGGATCCTCGGCTGGGAAAGACAGAGAAGCAAAGGAAAACAGAAGCCGGCAAACGGGTTGCTATAGGGATAGAAAGCCTCTAGAAGTAGCCATCAAAAAACTTCTGTGAGGGGCGGTGGAATTAGGCCTTGATTTAGAATGGTCTCTTCTTGTCTCTTCAATGGCGGGGGCGGTTTGTTCCGTTCGGATGAAGCCCCGAATTCGCAGCGAGATGATTTAAGTTCACCAAGGAAATTGAGCCTTTTTTTTTTTTTTGCGAATCCCTGTTTTTTTTTGCTAACGTCCTGAACTCTCTTCGAAAATAATAGAAAAAGAATTACAAGTCTAATACACATAATAGTTATGACGGCTGGCATTAATATTTTATAATATATGATAGCTGATATGATAGATATTAAATACTATAATAATTGTTATTCAGACATAAAAGACTGATTTTCTGTATACACACACACAGACGTCAAATTTTATTCCTTAACAAAGGGCTTCACTTTTAGGGGCTAAACTTGATGGGGTTAAATAATGAGCCAAATATCTGTTATACACAAAATTAGACTAAATGTGTTTTTCACTTCAGTTGGGCTTGAAGTAGCCCTTTGGAGTCAAGTGTTTGAGGATCTCTTAGTGAATCAGGGGAAAAAATGGCTCTTTTAATTCAAAGAACACTACTTGTTTCTAAGAGCAAAAACATACTCTTAAAGTAGGCAGAGAATGGAATTCTTTCTGGAATTCTTTCCAAGTTCTTCATTCACACTAATCACAGAAGGTACCTGTATCTTCTGGGTAAAATGTGTGTTGTTCTTGTAGATGGATTCCTGTAGGTGGGTGGAAGCAGAGATGGGGTTTGTTCCACAACAGGAAAATGGGATACTGTAGTACCGTATAAAACAGGTTCTCTTCAGGAGCATGCGGGATTATGGGTGGAAGATCAGGGAAGCGCATGGGAAGTACCATGTAAGTTAAATTTATAGTCATGCATAATCACACAGGCATCACTCATGTTCCTTGAACTTACTCCATTAATAATCACATGAAGCATTGTTTCATTGTTCCCTTGAATTGTAGGCAGAACTCTCCTCATCAATGAAGATAATAATAAAGCATGATCCTGAATAAGACCAAGTTCATTTATATTCAAAAAATCCAAACAACCTGCAATCCATAATACTTTGCCCCTCAATGTAATAAAGATTGAATGATCAGGGATCAGGGCCATTTCTCAACTGCATGACTCTTGCTTATGTAAAAACTGATTTTCTATCTGCTAAGACAATAAGGAATGTCTTGCTAAATCAGATGAATATATATAGTCCAAGATCTAATCCCATGGTGACCAATTAGATGCCTATAGAAATCTGTCAGCAGATGGACATAATAGTATTCTTGTGTTTCCCATACATACACGATACATATCTTAAGAAATATACCTCAGTATACAATATAACTTTGTCTCTCTTGATAATACATAATATATTTAAGGAACTACTGCATTGGTATTTTTTTCATAACAAGTTATGAAGAATGTATTTAAATTTTTTTGTAAAGATCTTTTGTGCAAATTTCTCCTAAGGTGTGCATTTGCCCACAAATTTTATCACATATACATTTTTGCTACCATAGTACATATTGATACATTTCAAACTAGAATGGGTTTTTAGTTTGAATCCACAGTCTTCACTGTGTTTAAAATTATTGTATAAACCTAAAACATAGTGTTTATCTTTTGTCATTCTTTACCTTTGGATTATTTAAAAGTTGGTTATAGTGCAATGGTACTGTTTGTGAACAAAGTTAATGGGGTGGGGCTAAGTGGGAACATAAAACAACATTTTGAAATAGTAATACAGCGATTCATATTGATTTATATTCTATATTAAGGATTCATATTCATATTGTATGTTAATAGATTCATATTCTATAGACCTGGGTAGAACCGATAGGTTCTTTTGGGTTCTTGAGTACAACAGACAGGTTCCGTTGGATCCAATATATTTTAGAGGAATTCCTTCAGTCTAGAAAAATGTACCATAAAACTGTAATTTTTATGTAATACTCCAATCAAACTGTATTTAATATTACACTTTCAAGTAATACTGATTAGTAATTTAATAAAACAAGGCACTTTTTTCTCTTTTCCAAATGCTAACCAGGGCCAGCCATTCAATTTCCAGGATAAGCCACAATCAAATATGTACTGTCACCATATAAATTAGAAAGATCTGATTTTAAGAAAGAATTGTGAACCAAGCCATGGATTAATTGAAAGAAAAGCATTTCCACTACAGGGTCGATTGTGCAGATGGGTAGGCAGAGTTTAGAAAAAAATGATTTTGGCTCAGCACAAAATTTACCATAAAGAATGAAAATAACTGATAACATTTAAGTGAAAAGAAAATGAACAGTTGGCCATTTTAAGAGATCTTTATTGCAGACTGACACCTATAAATTCTAAACTTCTACAATCTATTTATTTATTTTGAAGCAATGAACAAAATGTTAGGGTTAAGAATAGAGCTACAATAAACTTTGAATTTGTTCTTAAAACTAGGCAAAGAAGCCAGAAATAATGATTTAAAGTACTACAAATCAATTGAAAATATCCATTTTGGCTCAAGTTCCACTTCTGAAGTTAGTCCAAATTGGCATGTCTTCCCTATCCTGGATATAAGTATCAGTTGATGAAATTCTTCAGGCAATGTTAATTTGATTAAAAAGCTTGTCCTTAATAACTTGAGACATCAGTCCATGTATTGCTTCTATTGTGGTTTTGCAGCTGAAAGAAAAATAAAAACATAAATGGCTGAATGCAACTTTCTATGATTATATTGCAAGTTAGTCAAATGTCCTAGTAATAATGTCCATAATTGCATAAATGTCATCAATTATGAAAAGGCAAATACAGCATTTTATAAAAGGAATTAAAAGATAAACTCAATGTTCTTTGTAAGTATCCAAATGACGACAGATTATGGACCTGAATTACAATATAGAAAACATTCTATGTACTATGCTATTGGGCAGTGAGGTGGCTCAGTGGTTAAGATGCTGGGCTTGTTGACTAGAAAGCCTGTAGCCCAGGTTTGAGGCCTGAGTGCCACATGACGGGGTGTGCTCTTGTCCTCACCCCAGGTCCCGCCAACCTAGCAGTTTGGAAGCATGCAAATGCGAGTAGATAAATAGGTACCATTTTGGTGGAAAGGTAACAGTTCTCTGCAACATCATGTTGGCCTCATGATTGTGGAAATGACATCACTGGCTCAATGGCCTTGAAATGGATATGAGCGCTGTCCCCTATAGTTGGCAATGACTAGCAAAATAAAATCTGCAGGGACTCCTTACTATGCTTTACAATGATAATATAGTCCTAAATGAAGATTCATTAACATAGTATTGTCTCAACAAACTTCTGTAATTAAATTTTTGAGTACATGTAATCAATATAATCATATTCTGCAGTCATTCCTCTATTCTCCTTGAAGTTGTTTTGTTGGTCATTTTGAATGACTAATAACAGGGCACATTCCTATTATTTGCAAAACACTGTACATTGCCTAGGTACATTGTGCTAAGACACTGTAACTGTATATCACAAATTATGATTTACAAGTTACACTGGCACTAACCCTACCGCCAAATTAAAACCCAGCAAGTCACATTATGGTTTAGTGAAAAACTACTTAAAATGTCAAATATTTTCTTCTCATTATACTCTCTACACATTCTATATTCCAGAGAAGATCTGTAAGGCTATAATTCAGATAGTAAAAACATGTGCTGCATTTAAAAAACTTCAGGTTCAATTACTTGCTTTTCCTGTCAAGACTAAGAAAACCAAATTTTAATTGTAGAAAGCTGCTGCTAAATCATTCTATATATTGGTCATCCATAGTTTTTTAAATGGATAATGTAAACCTACAGGTGGCTAGTATATGGAATGAAAATATCTAGCTTAGTACTGTCCATGGTCTAGCAGCAGTTCTCTTAAAACCATATGATTGGATAGAATATAAACATTGGCTGCCT
This sequence comes from Laticauda laticaudata, assembly GCA_004320025.1. Classification (NCBI taxonomy): domain Eukaryota; kingdom Metazoa; phylum Chordata; class Lepidosauria; order Squamata; family Elapidae; genus Laticauda; species Laticauda laticaudata. Next base: position 71,179 of record BHFT01021377.1, read on the forward strand.
TGATGCAAGTTAGTTCCCCTTTTGGATTAACAATCAGTTATCCACTCCAAAGTTCATTAAACAGACTACTGCCAAATGGAAACATGGCTCAATTTCCCCAATATACAAGCATACTTTTCATATATACATACAAATTATTTTATCATTTTTCTTCATATATATTTGATGCTGTTCAGTGTCACTTGTACAGTGGGCAGCTTATACATTTGGTTCAAAAAATTAAATATACTTAGCATAACCCATGCTGATATGAAAAAAAAATGAAATAGTCAAATCTATGAGCTCGAAATGCTGCTAAAGAAAAAGAATCAATGTATTTTAAATATTAAGAGCATGAAATCTTCATACAATTAACAATAAGAAATTTTATTCTCAATCCAAAACCTCAAATGAAGATGACCTTACCTGTCTCTTGTTGCTTTGGCTAGTTTGTCCTCCGATTTTCTGTCATGAGATTCTAAACCCAACATGAAGCTTCCTCGTCCCAGTTGAGCTTCTGACTGCTCTAATTTTTCTGACAGGTCAAATACTTGTCCCGTTGTATAATCAGCATTCTGCATTTGAAAAAGATTTATTATGAACACAATTTCCACCATGCTGCTATTTTATACAACATACCAAAGAAGCTGATGAAGTTTAAAATCTACAATACATCCATATAGAGGGTTGTTTTTTTTCCTGGCAACAATAGGGGTTTGACACTGCTTTCTTTCAGTGTATTTTTTTAATTTCACGATCTAGTCTACAGCCCTGTTTAGTCTGATTGTCACCCATCCAAATACTATACCTTCAAATAATTCTTTTCAAGATCTATCAAAATAGATTAAGTACTTCTAGGCTGAGCAAGTAGTCAATTTTAAACACAGAATTTACATAGTTTAGTGCAGCTGTTTAGATACAAAGCAGAAATATACTTTGGAGGAGACATGGTGTACCCATTGCAATTCAATTCTCTTTAAAGAAGCATAGTGTTGACAGGTGAAGCAAGCACATCCATACCCCACCTGAAGCACCTTTTCTGCTACGGATCCAAACTGTTACATATCTCCAGTTAACGGTAACTGCAACATGCATGCTATTTGTGTGTGTCTGTGCGCGCACAATTAAGAAATTAAGATGATGAACAAATTAAGCATATGATTTGATTTCATTAATGGCTATGGAATAAGTGATTTAATTTCTGGCTGAAAAGATAATGTTTGTTATTTTCTATCACACAGCAGGGTTAAATCACAATAATTATTCCACAGCCTGCCTTTGCTTCAAGGCAGTGTTTTTGTCTATAGCTTCACTTTGCTTTAGAACAGTGTTAATGTTTGGCAACTTTAAGATGTATGGACTTCAACTCATATTTCTACTTAAACACCTATTTTATTTGAACATATGATCTGACCTTATTTCTCTCACAACTTTTGAGTTCCCACAAAATATACCCTAATGGGTCTCCTATCCACACTATTTTTTGTTGAGCTGCAGTTACTGGAAAAGGAATGGATGGAAATCTCTTTGCAGGCAGATGGTATCTATCATCAATGGACAAAACAGGATTTTTAATCTTAAATAATAATAAAAAAAGTATATAGCAACAGCACTTAAGACTTATATACCACTTTGTAGTGCTTTACAGTCCTCTCTAAGCAATTTACAAGTCAGCATATTGTCCCCAACAATTTGGATTCTCATTTTATCCACCTCAGAAGGATGGAAGGCTGAGTCAACCAATATAGCACATTAGAAAGGAAGGAATCCATCAATACAAAAGTGGTCTCCAGAGCTGTCTCTATAATTGGTACTTTTTAGTGTTATACTGAAGAATATATGACTTGTGTCCTGCAGCACCCCAAACCTAAAATCCATTTTATGAAATCCTTCCTCTTCACCTTTTATCTTTCTCCTTACAGGCACAAATGAGTCTTTCAAAGACTTATGTGTTAAGTTTGTTAGTAATCTGCTTTTGTATGTTCAGGTGTTCCACAATACTTACAGTAAGCAAACTAGATGAACTAAGAGTGTTCACCCAATATTTATTCCACAAAAGCTCAAGCAGCTTGCGATCCAAGGAGGATTTGAAATAGGATACTTCTAAGGCATAATACCTGTTTCATTAAAAAAATGTTTATATATAGACATGAGGAACATTTTTCAAAGCTCATGAATGGATAGTAATTTAATATATTTTAAAATGCTTTTATATACACAAATATTGAGTACTATATATTAATACAATCAAGAAAATATGTTATTAGTAATTTTTATGAGATTCTACAAAAATTAGGTAAAACTGAGGAAAGAAAGTGGAGAAAAATTATTTCAGGGTCTGGAATACTGTATCTTGGGAATACAAAGAAATTTTGTACCATCAAATAGAAAAGAATGAAACATAACTTTTTCTCCTATGTTTTGTAATTTTCACTTCAGGTTGCACAAAGTTCTGTTCACCAGGCTTATATTCAAAATCACCCAAACAAACAACCATTTTCTGAAGTGGCATCATATCCAGATTAATAGTATATGTGCCTATGCACAGTTACTCAATTATAATTACAGAAAAATGGGGAGGGTGGGATGGGGACAGGTTAGTTTGCTTGACACATAGGAAACGTGACAAAATCATATTGACCAAGACATTGAATTTTTCATCAAAACTGTTCTGTTTGGGTCAAATTTTCTACTATACCTCAGAGTAAATCAGATTTGCCTATACAAAAGAGCTTCATTGAAATCCCTATCTTTCTTTTTATTCCAAAGTAAAGACAAAGCAATGCACACACCTACAACACAATATATTGGTATGATTTGGATAATTTCAAATAGCTGTACTTTTCTTTCCAAACTGAAAAACATTCTAAAGCTGCTATATTAAAAGATAATATCTTACTGTTTGCAGTGCACTCCAAAATCTTCTATTTTATTAAGTGGGATAGTCTGATATTCTGAAGGGCCCTCATCAGGAGGTTTATAGCCCTGAAAGATAAAACATACTAGTACAAGGAATGGAAATATAGCAACTTCCTATCAATTAAATGTATTAATTTTTGTTCTATTTCTATTTCATCTGGAGGTTTATAAATTTTCAGGAAGCAACCTGAACCTGAATGATATAATTAAAATACCCTGATGCAGACACAGAAATTTTCACTCTACTTTTTCTGACAAAAGTGTAAGGGACACACTATCTTTTGTATGAAAGTTTTGCTATAATCCCCAGTTCTTGCAACTGTCCTCAGCAAAGAAGTGCTTCTATAAGTAGTTTGTGATTTCTGCATTAGCTGTTAGTAATTCACTGGCAAAGTACTTTCCTTCAAGTACAGAAACCATATGCCTTTAAAAAGAGATACTTTTAACAGAGGAAATCCTAAATTCACAAGGTAAACAAGCTATCAGCTTGTTCAATCTATCTTTTCTCTAAGGAAAACATGTTTGTTTCCTTTGTGTAAATTTTAAAAGACTTTTGATACAGAGATGAATTTCCTAAATTAGACTAGGTAACCTCAACAGAAAAAGTCAAGAACAGAAAATGGACACATTCAGCAAGGACTGTCTCACTATTCACATACCACTGACATGTATTGGGATCTCAAACAGATTATCCTGTGAAAATATTCTAAGGTAAAGGTAAAGGTTCCCTCACACATACGTACTAGTCGTTTCTGGCTCTAGGGGGCGGTGCTCATCTCCATTACAAAGCCAAAGAGCCAGTGCTGTCGGAAGATGTCTCCATAGTCATGTGGCTGGCATTACTAAATGCCAAAAGTGCACGGAACGCTGTTACCTTCCTACCAAGTGGTTCCTATTTTTCTACTTGCATTTTTACATGCTTTTGAACAGCTCGGTTGGCAGAAGCTGGGACAAGTAATGGAAGCTCACTCTGTTACATGGCGCTAGGGATTTTAATTGCCGAACTGTTGACTTTTCTGATCAACAAGCTCAGCGCCTTAGCCACTGAACCGCTGCGTCCCTTGAAAATATTCTATGCAATAAAAATACAGTATTCTATGTAATTATCCACTTTTCCAATATAATGCTATCTTTTTGGAAGCCTGAGAATATTAATAACCACAACGTTTTATGTGAATTACATCCAAGCAAAACTTCATTTATTTAGTTAATTCCAATTTTATGTTATATAACTTTGGTTATCGTGTTGTTACCTTAGGATATGTCCTAAAAGCTCCAAGATTTACTTTTCCTGCAGATATTGTTCTTGTTGGATCAATCTGTAAAATACATTCAGAGTTCACATATACATTCCTAAAAAGCAGTTAAATATTATTCTTACGTAAAATTTATTATTTTATTACGCAATCACACATGAATTATTTTAGGGACTTCCCATCTCTAGTAAATCTGTTTATACTTGCTGTTCTCCTGCTAGACTGGCACGTGAGTAGATGTGTGGTATGTATATATGGACTAATACCTAGTTTAAACTACATAAAAATAGACATATTTGTTCAGCATTGAAAACACTTTTCTTAACTGCACACAATCAGTTTGAAGTTTCTAGTTCTTATACTAATTTAACTTGAAAGACTCCACCTAATTTTCAAAATATCATTTAGATGAGCAAGTAGCAAAAAAATCCAGCAAGTAGCAAAAAAAAAAAAAAANGTAGAAAAAAAAAAAAAAAACCCTGTTCACAGAGAAACAGATTTTACAGAAATAGGCTCTCAGACATATTTTAGTGTTTAGTTCACAAATTCTAATATTATACTCACAACCACAGCTACAAATGGTTCTTGAAATTGTTGATTAAGCATCTGTGTGCTGACATCAATTCCTGAAAGCCAACAACCATAGCCAGGATGGCTGTGATACCAGCCTATTGCATTTTCTAGACGACCAACCTAACCAAAATCACAAGTGAAACAAAGCACATTGTTCAAAAGACATTTAATTCATATGACCACTCCATTTTTGGGGATAGTTAGCAAACTGCAGGTTTTATTTATACAGAATATTCAGAATCACAATATAATATATTGTGTATATACAAGTAGCCCTCAACCCAACAATTCAGTAATAACCATTCAAAGTTATGACGACACTGAAAAAAGTGACTTATGACCAATCCTCATATGACTGTCACGGTGAAGTAATCAAAATTCTTCTGCTTGGCATTTGGCACTTATTTACAACTGTTGCAGCATCCTGGGTTCACATGATGAACATCTGCAACCTTTCCAGAGAGTTTCTGACAAGCAAAGTCAGCAGGGGAAGACAGATTCACTTAATTACTGCATTATTTGTTTCACGACCACCTGCGGTGATTTGCTTAATGACCACAGCAAAAAATGATCATTGTAAAATTAAAGTCATCTCACCTAAGTTTAAGGGCAAAGCATAAACAATTTAAAGATTATCATCTAAGTGTCTCCAGATCCACAACTGAATTCAGATAATTTTATTTTATTTTATATTTATTTATTTAGTCAAACGATTATTAGATAACAGGTATAAGTATAAACATGGTCATAAATACATGAAATGGATACTTATAAGAAAAATAAAAAGAAACAATAGGACAGGGATGGTAGGCACATTTGTGTGCTTATGCACGCCCCCTACAGTTTTTAGTTAATTTTAGTTAATGTTAAATTCCTAAAATAGAAGGTTATATTCTATTGTTTTTGTTATCGTTTTACCTGCTTTGCATTTTCAATGTATGCAGCCATGTATTCATATGCAGCAGCCTGAGCATTAACTCTGGTTTCAGTGCCTTCCACTGGTAAAGCAAAACTGTCCATTATGATCATTGTTTCACCATCTACTTTTCCAAGCATTAAGCCCATCACTTCCAAGTTGCCTCCCGATCTAGCATGCATGACCATCTTCAGAAGAGCCAAAGCAGAGATCTTGCAGTATTTGAAATAATGGTGGCTGCAAGGAAAAAAGCAAATATCTTAAAAATGCAACTGAATTATTATAGAAAGGAAAATAGGAAAAATACACATACACTATTTTCTGACAAGCAAATGTCTAAATGTATAAACATTAGGCTAATGTTTCTATTAGACATAAAATCACTAGGCTATTTTAGTCATAAGAAAAAAATAAAAAATCCATGATTAAAGTTTTTGAAACCTCTAGAATATTTTGATAATTGAGATGTTACCAAAAGTGTAATTGGAGGTAGACATTCATAAAAGAAAATCTAACAATTCTGAAATTATAAACATGATAGATATCAAACACCATAAGATAGGACTTAAGATGAGAATCTATTTACCAAAAAACAGGGAATCATTTACTGTATATTTGTTTGTTCCAACAGCTCTTGGTGCAGCCTGAAATTTGGCATATAAAACTTTGTCTAGTATATCTTTCTTTTTCATGCCATCATAAGATTGTTACTATAAAAAAATTCATGTTTTCATCATTACATAAACTTCCCCTTGTAATATTTTGAATGATGATCCCAAGACAAGTAATTTTTTTTATATTTATATAGTCCTAATAAAGGCATTGACTATTATTTTTATTATTATTTAACTCACCATCTGCTCAGATGTAGAGCATGCAGCATGGTTTTCCCTACAATAATTCTCTATCTGTTGACTGTGCTCTCTAGGAATATGTTTGGATCCAGCATTGATGTCATTTTTTTCATGAAATAAATAACTTTTTATTATCCATGATGTTTTTACTATTTTAATTTAATAATTTCCTTTATCATACATATTTGTAATCTATATCTTTTTGTAAAAATATTGACAATGATACAAGCTGCAAGTTATTTTAAATAAATAAAATAGAACTATATTGCAAAACCATAAAATAACATTGTCTGATAATTCAGGAAAATGTTTATGTAATATTATGCATGGTCTGGATGTGGGAAATTTGGGCCAAAGCACTGCTTAATTTAAGAACTATTCTGATACCAAATTTATAGAATTACCTCTAAAAATGTGAATTCCTTCTTTTTTCTCAATGCTTGCCATATGCTACAGTGTTCTGCATCTTAATAGCCTGTGCTTTCATTTTATACATGGAAAATCTCTGTGTAGATACATCTTAAATAAAGGTCTTTTTGCATTACTGAAGAAAAGTGTTCTGTTTCTATTCTCAATACATCAGAAACCATAGTGGCATAAAATATGCAATCTTATTGGCCATCTCTATCTTGCTTTTGTTGTGGCTGTCTGATCTCTAAACATGCTTGCTGGCAGCATTGTATAAATGTGCAGGCTGGGCATGAGAATAAGAAAGATGTGACCTGGTAGGAACCTCACAGCTCACTGAGCACAACTCTGTGGGTCTCCCAACAAAAGTGGGGTCTGATTAGTCATTGGCCAGGTTGTGTGGGACATACTAGGGAAACTCTTAATGTTCCTATAACATTATTTTTTAAAAAAAATGAGTGAAGCCTTCAAATTAAATTAAAAGTCTTGAATTCTATGACAGGGTGGTACTACTCTGAGCAGAGGCAGTGGAAATGTGAGGCTTGGGCAAAAAATATTGGCCTGAAGGCTCAAGCTGCTTTAGGGAAAAAGAAAGAGGCAGACAAAAAGAAGGGTCTTGCTGCCCCTCTGCAAGGATCTATATGCTGGGCAAGGAGAAGAAAAGATCTGTTTGCTCGGCAAAGAAATTAAGAATTTTCAAAGCAGTGAAAGAAAAGCAAATAAGAAGAAATCTGAAGGCCTTTCTGCTCAGGAAGGAGAAAAAGAGAAAAATAAGATTTGGGCATTCTTAATAGACTGATTTTCTAGATTCTGAAAACAGTATTATGAAACAACTCAATCATCATGACCAATATTGGTGTTCAATGAATGACACTGTCAACTGTCAAAGTGAAAATATTTATGTTTCACAATAACATTTTAATTAATTTATATCTAATGTCATATTGCAGTCCTCTACATTTTCCTTATTTTTGAGTCAGTAGAGGCATTTATATGAACGTATGAAATGGCTTTAGTGCTGTGCCCTTCGGTTAATTCAGCATTCAGGCTATTTGAGAAAGAGTCATGCTACTGAGAAATAGTAGGCTGTGGAGGAATAACTTCAAAAGAGCCTCTCCTTGTGGATCATCTGATACTGTGCAGACAGAAATACCAGCAAAGTGCATCACATTTTCTATACTCTAAAACTGTTGTAGGTTGCTGTTGGCTAAAGGAAGAAAACAATACTTTATAACTGGGCAAGAGGCAAGAGATGAAATAAAGACAATGTTGTGGAACCACGGCAGAACGAAAGAGTTTGGCAGGACACATTTGCATCATGATTACAGGCAAGAAGAGAAAGACCCAAATACATGTGTTAACTATATTTTGTTAAAACACAGTAGACATGCCATTAATTATCCGTATTTGCTTGACGGGGAACTACAATCCTCTAATAAGCATGCCTCTCTTCACCTGAATTAATTCCATCTTCACTTTCCTTGGTTTCATCTCTGATATTATTTTCTCCTTTTTGTTTAAGATCCGTGTGAAGTGCCAAACCCCATGATTTCTACCTCTCTAGGATCTGCAAAATCCAAACTTCCATCTCTGTTCTTAAATGTAAATCCTTCACCCCTATCATCTAGAAAGATCATCACTCGCCCTGAGAAGTGCAATCTCTCCTTAGACCGGTTTTTCTACCGCCCCATCCTCTCCAGATTCCCCCCTGCTACCTCCGGGCCATGGATGTTGCATCGGCCCCTTTTTCTGCCCATGAGACCCGGACAGCGACCTCGGCAGCCGGCAGAACCAAGAAGAAGAAACAAGGCAGAGAACGAGGAATGCAGAGGGAGCGGCGGTTTTCCCCGTCGCCCAGACACCCACTTACTCCTTGGTCCACGGCTTGGCCGCCAGGATCTCCTGCTGCTGCTTGCGGTCATACTTGTATATCTCGTCGATGCTCTGTGCCTCCTGCATGTTGTTCGCCAGCTCCCACGTCTTCTGGGCCATCCCGCTCCCCGAAGGGCCGGCAGTCGCCATTCCACCGGCTTTCAGGCCGAGCCAAAGCAGGCTCTGCTTCCCGGTGAACCGCCTCGGGCAGGAGGAACCTCCCGGTCCGCTGTCGGACAGCGCAAACCGGAAGTGAGGGGAGAACAGTCGTTTCCCAGCGAATGGTTCCGGCCGCTCCGCGAAGCCTCCAGCTTGCCCCCTAATGGCAAGCGATGGGATTGGTCTCCCAAGAACTGGGCTGTTTGGAGTAACCGCGCGTCCGGTGTGTCTCCGGGGGGTGGGGGGAGGGGGGGGGGAGTCCCAAGCCATCCAACACAGTTTTAATATGTATGGACTTCAATTCCCAGAATTTCCAAACCAGCGTGCCAGTTCCGACGAAATTGGCACTTGAAGTCCAAATTTCTGAGTTCGAGAAACACACAACCTAACAGATCTCTCTGTGCTGCTGGCAGCCTTTCCCCATTGTATTTAAATAGGGAACTGGATGATGATTGCATCTCTGTGCAGAAAAGACACATGCAAAACAGACTTTGAAAGTTTATGTCATTGAAAAGCAAATGTAATTGTTATGCATTTTAGATATATTGATAGCTAAATGAGACAAGAATCTTCTCTAATTTGGTGCCCTCCAGATGTGTTGGGACTTGAAGAATTTTTGGTCATGGCTGGATGGGAATTTGTCATTAGTTAACATCTATAGAGTAAACTTGTGTTGGAAGAAATACCCTTCTGGGTTCAGTTCCAAGTGGGGAAAAAGACACTGGAAACAGGGAGGCTGTTTGGAAAGATGGTTTAACGGTGGACAGGACCACATGGCTTGGATTTCCAAAGTGAAAAAAATGTTCACATGCTTCAAGATGTTGGGTGAAAGAAAAGAAGGGCCAAGATGCTGAGAGACCCTTAGTTTGATTGTTTATTTATCTATTTATTTTAGATAAATAAATATTTGCCTATTTGCCCATGGCAACTGGAGGCAGCTTACACAATGTAAAACCATATTTAAAACAAAAAATAAAAATAAAAACAATAAAAACTAACAAAATGAATCAAATTAGTAAAGTACAATCGAAAAAAAATTGGGGAAAAAACAAAAACAAAACAAAACAAAAACAAAAAAACAATACTCCCATCCCCCTCCCTGACCACAGCAGATCACACTAGCCACCTGATGGGCTCCATCCCCCTCTGGGTTCTCCAGGCCCACTGGCAAAGCCAGGTCTTCAGTGCCTTTCGGAAGAGAGCACGAGGGGGGGGCATTCTAATCTCTGGGGGAATGATGAGAGATGGAGCCACTACAGCCTTGCAGTGTAAGATGATTAATGCTTCTGGGTCCCACCAGGTGTATCTCCCTCAGATGTGGGACTCACAACATTCCCTGCCTCCTGCTCTAATGGGTCAGGTGGATGTGATTGACAAGAGATGTTTCCTTAGATAACCTGGACCCAATTCATGAAGGGCTTTAAAGGTGATAACCAGCACCTTGAATTGCACCTGGAAATAAATTGGCTTTTATTCCCTCTGTTGGGCCCCACCTTAATGTTTTTGGTTCCTTTGTAAGAAATGCACCCCGTTGTCTGTCAGACTCCTAGGGTGGGAGTCTTAGCTAACTTTGTAGGCTTTGACTGGACACACATGGCTTCACCAGAGTGCTGGCTAATGCAGTCTTCCCAGGCCAGGTGGTGAGATGGGTAGAGGGCTTTGTTATGTAGAATACTCTGGCCCAGGCCTTAATGGGCCATCCATTAACAAAGTTGGGGGTGAGTTTCTGCTTCTGAGTTTCTACTTCTTTTAGGGGAGATATTCTGCCTTTTTAGTGTATCCTGAAATATTTCATTTTCCTAGGAGAGGGGTGAGTTTTAACTTCCAACACTTGGACCATAGCATAAACTGACCATAGCATAAACATTTATTTTCCTCTAAAATATTTCTGATCCTTATCCCAGATAATTATTTAGTTTTGGTTTTTCTAAGAATACCAAGTGATCAAAATATCTTAGCCCTTTTGATATAATAAGCTAGCAACTTCTTTTTACAACGTCATATTTTGACTTAGGTTTTTATGCCTGTCCCATCCCTGCAACTGGTTAGTGCTTATATTCACACATTTATTTTAAGGTTAAAAAAAAAATCTAGACACTCTCACACATGGCTTTCATCTGCTTACAAAGGAACCTATTTGCTTTTATTTATGTTTGTTAACAAAATTAACATTTCTTCATACCAGCTGGTTACAACTTTGAAAGATGTGGGCACCTGATCAGAATCTACACTTGCATGCTTGTATTTCGTTCTTACATCATTGCAGCACTTTGAGATGTCAGACCCTGGATTGAAAGTTGGTGGCACCTCTTCTCAAAGTTCTTAGCTAATGAGGTGTCCAGAAAAACTGTAGTTTTTTTTTTAAATTTTGATCTAGCCTAAAAAGAGCCAATTTATTATAGTGGTCTCTTTCAGTCTTAGAAGCAGGCAATGGCAAACCATTTCTGAAGTTTTGCCAAGAAAATTGCAGGGACTAATCCAGGCAAGTCAACACTGATTGGATGGTACAAAAAAAGGGGGAAAAAAAAACCGGTATTGAAACCTCTGCTTTGCCTGTTGGCAAGGAGGTTTCTGAGTTTGCACAAAGCACCAAACGGATGAAAGGTTGCCCAAAGGACGTGTCGTTTCCACAACGCAGCACAGGAGCGACACATTCCCTCACAAATCCGGATGCGCTTTTGACTCCAAGCAGTAGAGGGCGCCGTTGCTACTCAGCCTATCCGCCCTCACGGCTTTTTCGGTTCCTCCCTGAGGAGGCGGAGCGATGTGAGAAGCTTCGGTTGAGACTGAGGAAAATCGGCGGGAGTCGCTGCTGGACCACCCGCGGGCGTCTGGGCCTTTCCGGAGCAAGCGACGTACGAGGTGAGCTTCGGGGAAGGACAGTTCCGAAGGAGTGGTTGCTGCAGCCCCAAAGGGAGGCTCTTGCTGACTAGGACGAGCCCGGTATCAGCGCGCGCCGAGAAAGCTCGTTTCTTCTTTCCTCCCCCTCCCCCTGTTCCCCCCCCCCGTGGGGAAGGGTTAAAAATGGACCCGAAGCGGCAAGCAAAGGGGGTCGGGGTGAGGGGAGCTCCCATGCATATCTCGCAGGGGTTTGGAGAAGGCTGGCAGGAGGGCCAGGAGGGGCGAGGTTGGGCTTAGAACGGCCCTTTTAAGCCCAAATGTTCTCCTCAGAAAGTCGGGTGCTTATGCGGACGCTGCATGGTCAGCTCTCGCCAAAGCTCTTCGGAGGCCGCAGGTTTTGTTGTACTTTGGTTGCCTAACAACGCCGTCCGACTTCTTAAAGCGACAGGGCTCGCGGAAACTTCAAGCGCTGCTGCTGTTTGCGCTTCTTGTCTCAACTGCGAGCGACTCGCATTGTTCTGGGTCGTTTCCTCTGGATTTAGAAGATGTTTCGGATAACCGTAGCTTCCGAGCAGTTATTTGCTGCTGGAATCCTATCCTAGCCATTTACATCATGAAACTGTAAAAGATTTAACCATAAGATGTCATCAGAATGAAACCAATCAGGTGTAAAAATGCAAGTTAATGCAAATGGAGGGAGAGAGAGAAAAAAAGCAAACACAGGAGTGATTCATTCTCCAAATGTTCTCTTTTCTCTCTTCTCCATTTCCCGAAGGCTAACAGCGAATTTATTAACCCAACTTTGAAAGGGAAATAGTCTCATAATATGGCAGCTGCAATTGGAAATATTGCTTGCGGGTCTTTGCCTCTTTCATTTCATGGTCCTGTGGCTTCATTAAAACATTTTGAAGGAATGTTTGTACTTTTGTACTTAGAGAAGTTGGATAGGCCACTTTTTGTGATGTTTGAGCCATGAGTTTAAAGAAGAAAAATAATACAGGAAGATGGTTTATGAGGTGAGGGAACTTGTTGATGAAGGAAACCTCTGTTCATTATCTTTGAAGAATTCTGGAAAATGGGTAAAATATGAGAGTACAGAACTAGAGAAAGGAAATATACCCTTTGGAAGCCACTTATCATTCAGCAATCCATTGCTTTAAAGTCTCTAGAAGAAATCACCCAGTAGTTAATCTACAAACTTACTGAAAACAGTGGTTTATTAGAAATCCTTATGAGTTTGTCAAGAATGCATCATAATAAACTAATTTTACTTCATGTTTTGATTAGGTGTCTTATGTAAGTATAGGGGTTATCTCAAAGTGTTCAGTAGTGTGATCTTCTAAAATAATGAGTCTTTGTTTTATGAATAAAATTTAAAAAAATATTGTGATTGACAGATAGCTCTGACAGAAGTTAGATCTCTTTAAGCTTAGCCATCTCTTAAAATCAGCTTTAGCTTTTACTCCATACTTTATAAGAATAGACCCACATTATATGTGTCCAGACAGCATGAACAAGTTTTAAAGCACTCCCATTTTGTTTGCGCAAACTTGAGCAGCATTTTTTTTTAATTTGCAATTCTTCTAAATTACTTGTGACTTCTGGAGAATTGCAATCCACAATTTGAGAACCCCAGCCTTGGTAGTACCAAAGGTGCTTTTTTTCAAGAAGCAACTGGGCTTTCTGGTTTTTCTTTGAAGACATTTCACTCATCCAAAAAGCTTCTTTAGCTCTGATTAGATGTTGGGGAATGGAAGGATTTATACTCCTTGTAGACAGCTGGTCATTTTCATTCTTTTAGCAGGTCATTAAGGTCACCTGGAGGTTTATGTCTTCAGCGTCATCCGAGTGGTGCAAATTGGTATGGAGTCTTCTTGGAACTGTTGAAAGGACTGTGTTGTAGACTGGAGATAGATGTCATATCTCTCCCCCTCTGCTGAGAAAGGACTGTTCACCTTTGACATAAATGGCCTCTTTAACCCCTCTTTCAAACCAGTGATCCTCTCTGTCCAAGAGGGGTTAAAGAGAGGTTTCATTCAAATTACTATGGGACTCAAAAAACCAAACAGTCTGTATATTGATTAAGCAAATTTAGGCATCCAATAAAATAGTGTTTATTTATCCATTAGATACTATATTCAGTTAGATTATCATTTCCAGAAGTAAACAATGATGTCTGAGAACCTAGACAAGTTCCTTGAAGACCACAAAGCCAGGTTGTTGCAGGACAAGGCAAAACTTGAAAATGATCCCCCATACATGGAGATGCAGGTAAGATTTTATTTATTTTATTTTAAAACAAATAAATTAACACAACCCTGTTCCTTTAATTCTGCTTCTGTAGTTCAGGTTAAACTCTTACAGATATTTCTGTCCAAATCATATAAATTGTGATTTGCTACTTAATCCATATTAGACAATTATATGTACAAACGTCACAGAGGGGAGGAGCAATATATAATATACACACTCCTCTTTTCTATATGGTTAGCTGACTACCTCTTCTTATGATTCAAAATTATGCAGTTCAAAAGCTTACGCTTTTAATGTATTTTTTGGGGGGGAACTAATATATCAAGAAAGCAGGACTATCTTGCTTTATCAAGCTCCTGTTCAAAAATATGAGAATGATTGAACTTGTTTTCTATACTTCTCCATTAACACTGGCTATCAAGCCAAAACTTGGAAAGGGGGTGAAAAATCACCAGAAAGCTAGTTCTATGTGTTTTTTATGCTTTTTCTTACTCCAAGTAGCACATTTTATACCTTTTGCTACATTTGTTAGTTGTGCCTTATTATTTTTTCTTTTTCAGAATAAAAGTGCAGAGAAACTTTCAAAGGCGAGTGAATTATTAATCTCCATGGCTAAAGAAAACATCCCACCGAATAGTCAACATATTGCTTTGCATGGTATTATTTTTTTCTAATGGTTATTGTGTTGCAGTGAGTGGGCAATGATTACATTGATCTCAAGGTTGAATTTATCCTAATATCCTTGTTATGTTATCATAGATTCCAAATATTTTAAGCTTTTAAATGCGATGTGGTGATAAGTCAGAATGGCCTGGTTCGTACTTCGTGCTTAATGGGTAGCCTTGCAGTGTAAGATGATTAATGCTTTTTTTTAGGGAAGTTGTGATGTCACTTGGTTTTAAAAAAAGGCCACTCTGCACCCAGTCACCCTCCATCCCTTGATCCAACCATATTGAGATCTTACCCTGTCTCCATCCATCTTTTTAAAGAAGGTAAGGTATCAGCTATAGAATATTCTAGAATATGCTACTATCTAAGTGACACTTGATCAGGATTTGGGCTTAGACATAGTGGGTGATCTTCATTGGGACCAGGATGGATGAATGCCCCATTTCTGGTACTCTTAGACTCTTGGTTATGTTCAGAACTGTGGACCATTTTATTGTTTAGACTCAAGATCATCTGGAAGAGCTGAGGACTGAAGGCATCATTCTTTGATGGTTCCAATCTTATCAAGCAGATTATTCCAATTTGTAATCATTGCAGGAAGGGCAGTTGGTTCAGTGTGAGACTGCAGGATGTGTTTATCTGTCTCATGTTAACTAATACCTGTATGCAACTGCTAGTCATTTATTCTTTGGAGTAAAATATCCTTAGTATATTGATGATGTTTAGCTGCATATTGCCACTTCAGGTCAAAAGTTTAAGGGATTGAATGTTCAGATTAAGCTGTAGTAAGATGGAAGTGTGGGTAGTTTGTAAACATCTTGACAGAAATATCGGTTTCAGTGGTTGCTTTAAGATGCAGACCCCCAAAAGAACAGGTCTATGTCTTGACTTACAGCTCCAGCTAGAATAGCAATAGAAACTATACCAAGGGAGGCTTGGCAGTGGTAACTCAGACTTGATCATCATGCAACAAAACTGCACATGGCGTTGCTTTGAAAATGATTCAGAGGCTGCATTTGATTCTGAATGTATTAACTAGACTGTTATCAGAGAAAATCTGCTCTTTTGGGGGTCGCTGCACTGGATTTCTGTTGCAATTTAGCATGCTTATTATTGCCTAGAAGGACCTATAAAGTATTACTATGTTTTATTAGGTATTAACATGACTAACTTAGATGACCCTGCCTATCTTATATGGACACCTAGAAATTTAAATTTGATTCAAAATTTCTGGGTTTAAGCAGAATATGAATTCTGTAAAGTAAAAAAAAGATAAATAAAAAATAACCCTAGGATATACTGTGATATATGAACTATGGCTTTAATGTTAAAGTGATGATTTACAATTACAGAGGTGCCAGTTAAGCACCTTTCTTTGAATTAATTCAAGCAGTTCAATTTTTCCAGGTTCATTTGATACTTTTGGCCATCTCTATATGCGCACAGCTACTTTTTTTTACCATATTCTTTTGGTACTTCAATCTTTGCCTATGTGTGCTCCAGGTTCTTTTTAAACCTGGGCTTGGTGATAGATATTATCACAGAAAGTTAGTTACTACTTTGCAACAGCAGTTCCCCTCACAGGTGCCTTTCCTCTGTTTAAATTTAATTTATTCTTTTATATGCTATTTTTTGTAGCGATCATTCATGATGATTGTCATGAATGATTATTAAAGAAATTATTTTTGGAAACCTGTACTAAACTAGTTACAAAGTAAATATGGAAAATACATTTTTTAGAATTAATGTTACAGTAAACTGTGGCTTTAAATTTTGAATTTGTTCATCTTTCAGAAAGAATGTAATTTTGAAATTGGGATAGATACGGATACCAAAAAAGTAGCTGAGGAAAAATATCTTAAGTTCATTTTGTAATTAATTTAGTTGTATGCTAATCTTAGCTTAGCAACTACTGCTACTCAAAATGAAGGCTGATTTCAATGTATAGGATGCTTAGTAATGAATTTTATATTGTGTTTTCTGGCAAATCAGTAGTGCACTTTAAGTACATAGAACCTACATACGTTTTCCTTGCAGTTCTGTGGAAGGAAAGACAAACTGCTGTTTATCTAAAGCCAGGCTTAGAAAATGGTCTAATACAGATAGTCTTCAACTTATGACTATAATTGACCCCAGCATTTCTGTTGCTGAGTGAGAAATTTGTTAAGTGAAATTTGCTCCATTTTTCAACCTTTCTTTCCACAATTGTTGGGTGAATCACTGCAGTTGTTAAGCTAATAACATGGTTACGTGAATCTGGCTTCCCCATTGATTTTGCATGTCAGGTGATTCCATGACCCTGGGACACTGCAACCATAATAAATATGAGTTAGTTGCTAGGTGTTTGAATTTTGATCACATGACCAAGGGGAGGTAGCAATGGTTATAAGTGGGGAAAATCATCATAAATCACTTTTTACAGTGCCATTGTAATTTTGAACAATCACTAAATGAACTGTTGTACGTTAAAGACTGCCTATAGTTGATACGTAGACTCATAACATATATACATGCTCCATGTAGCAAACAATTATATTAGTGTCAATATTCAATGGCATGGATTATGGAGTTTTCTATTCATATTGACATTCTTGGCTTCACTAAGTATGGTGATTTAAAAAATATTTTTCTCTCAATTTCATTTCATCATTTGATAAAAATAATAAAATGCTGGGCTATCTTGCAGAATGTTAAAGCAAAAATCTACACATATTTCAGCAATTAAAAGTTCTAGATAAATAATACTTCTCCAAAGTTAATTTCATGAATACAAAAACATCTGTGAAAGTAAGCTACTGAAAAGGCATAAAATTTGCTGCAGGTCAAAATAACTGCATATGATGTTTTTGCACAAGGATTAAAATCAAGAAACAAATTGTCCAAGAGTTTTTCCCCTTTTACCTATCCTGCCTTTTCCAATTTAATAATCATCAATTATTACAAGTGAGATGAATATTGATTATATTATATTTTATTGTATTATATTTTATTTATATAATTTATGTAACATAATTGGAGAAGAAAAAACAATGACAAAAAAATTAAATGGAAGTAGCTGGATTTCTTAATAAAACAATGGTTGGGAAAATAGCCTGTTAATTTTTCACCTAATGCCACTTTTTTGCTCTGCCATTTCTATTTTTTCTTCATCCAGCCCTTTCTCTTTGCAAGAAAATGTGTAAATTGTCACATTTTAGCATATTGAAACAAAGTTCATATGGAATGTCCATACTTTTATACAGTAGTTATGATAAAACCTCTGTTTGGAGTTTAATTAAGATCAGAATAAGTCTCTTGTGTTACTTCTTCTTCTATAAAACTGATAATTTAAAGGATCAGGAAGAATACATTTATGAACTGTTCTCTTTTCTATACCAAAAGATCACAAATACACACTTACTTTTGCAATTTATCATTGCTGAACATGTGTATGCTTAGAAGTAGTTGGTGTTGTGAATAGTCTGGCAGTAGTAAAAATGACATCACTAGAAGTGACCTAAAATAACAATTAAATGTAGTTTGCCCTCAGAGGCCTCCTGGGAAAACACCATGACAGCACCAAAAAGAGTATGTGTTCCATATTTGGATTTTGATTTGAGAACTTTTTGATCTTAGAAGGTAAAAATCACCTTGTTCAGACAAACTAGCTGTAGTCTAACATACTAACTGTTATGATCTTGATGAATTTGGAAATTTCATAAATAAGGATAATTTAGTGAACATTTCCCTGGTTGCTTTATTCTTTAAAAAATACATATCAATGAAAGTTCCCATTTTGCATAGTAGTAGCTACTGCTATATCTGCAAACTGTAAACCTCTTATTAACCTATTTAGCACATAAAATTTAGTATATTTTATTTACCAAAACAGGTTAAATTAACTAATATATGTAATATTGTTCATTAAGATATTCTCCTTAATTGCAGTATATTGATAATAGTACAAAAGAAACCATTAGTATTTAGGAAGATACTTGATATATACAATATTACTAAGCAATTGATCGTGGAATTTATGAAGTCCAAGTGCCATTGAAAAGAGACCAGTGTATTTAGAAAAGTGCATTTAGCTATCTGTTTTCCAGTAAGCTGTAGGGATCTCTTATAGTTATCCTTGTTAAAAATATTTCCATGATGTCATAGAGGGCCAATGCTCATAAGCTGCTATGTTATGTGCTTATCATGGTGTATAATGCATTATGAGGTTCAAGCAACCTCCCAAATAAATAGTCTCAGATGTATAATTTTTAATCAGCTATAGCTCATTCCAACATGCCTAAAGTTTAAACGATGTGTGACCTTGGAGATACTTTATATTTTCCTGTCATATTAATCTGATAAGCAGCTTATTCCGCTACTTTTTTACACCTGAAAAGTTTTTTTGCTTCTTAAAAATATCATTGGCATTATAAAGTCTAATCAAACTCATACTGATGTGCAAGACAGATCCACTAAATTTAATGGAGCTAATGGAGTATAATCTATTTAATTATGTAAACATACACAATGTTTATTTCTATTCATTTTTAAAAGTTTTTAATGTTTTAATTCTTTCAACTAGTTGCATTCTGGATGCTGCCCAGAATCACATTGTGAGATCGGCAGCTATGTAAATTCAATAAATTCAATTTAATCTTGTATTGTCTTTATGACTAATTCTATAACATTACATCTGAGGTTTTGATATTAGGGTTTGCTCTTCTTAATTGTGGCTTTTGTTTTATTATTTAAATAGCTGGATTACATGGCATCTATTCTTAACACCAGCTGGATGACCCTGGGCCAAAATATGTTTATTTTTATTTTTCTGAATCCTTTGGGAGAATAAAGTCTAAACAAAATAGGGGAAATTGGTATGTCTAATATCTAAATAGAGAGCCAGTTTGGTGTAGTGGTTAATTTTTCAAGTTAGAAATTGAGAGACCATGAGTTCTATTTCTGCATTAGGCTCTAAGTCAACTGGATGACCTTGGGTCAGTTTATCTTAGTCTTAGGAAAGTAACAAACCACTTGTGAAAAATCTTGCCAAGAAAATTACAGGGACAAGTCCAGGCAGTCTCCAAGAATCAGACAAAATTGAATGGAAGAAAAAAAAAAGAGGTAAATGCACTAGGTATTGCTATTTCCTTCACTCCAGTTGCTTGTAACAGATAAAAATGGTTACTAGTTTCAGTAATGTCCAAAAAGTGTTTTTTTCCAAAAGGCAACTGGTCTTCCAGTTGAGCTGAGCTGAAGCAGCTTCTTGGATGAGAAGCGAAATGTCTTCAAGGAAAAAAAAGGAAGTACAGTTGCCTTTTGGAAAAAAGCACTTTGGGGCAACCACAGTTGGATCACTGACAGAGATTGTCCATAGACACTTCGTTTCAGTGATAATTACCTGACCCTTATAACAATATGGCTCAATTATCTTTGCTACTGGTACTGGTACAATTCTGATAAATAGAATTGTAGCAGTTCAGCAGGTTGTTCGGTACAGATATTTCACATTGAATTCTGGCAGGGATTGAGCAGAGAACTTTCTATAAGGTACTTGCATTGCTGTTGAGTTACAATCCATTCTGTAGAATGTGTGCAAGGGCACTGGAGGAATAAGGTGAAGAACCCTGTGAACCTCGGAATTGTATTGGAACTTTATTGCTTCCGGTCTTTATATCCTATTTCAATTTTGAAATCCAAAAAATTAGTTGACCAAAGATCTTTTATATTTACAATGATTAAAAAGGTTTCTGAACACACTGTAGAAAATACAAATGTTGGATATTGCTTGGAAATTGTCAGATGCATCTTCGCAGTGAAGTAAGCTTACATGATGCATATGCAGTATTGCATTGCTCAAGAAACTCTTATTGTATTCTTTCCTGTTTTAAAAATTGTAACCAGGATATGTTTATATTCTTAAGAACACACTGTAGTAAGAGTGTATTTTAAATTCCTGATCATAATTTTTAAAATTGGAACTTTTTCAATTCAGTTTCCTTTATAGGGTAATAGAAATATTAATTTACCTTTATTTGAATAAATTCTCAAGTTTCTTACACTGGAATATTGTTTGCACAGACCATTGATAAGAAATGTCTTGTATTTTGTAGACTATGGTTTAAGCTTACCTCTGGGAGAGGATTACGAACATAAAAAACACAAACTAAAGGAGGAACTTCGACAGGACTACAGGCAATATCTTTCACAAGTAAGAAACTATCCTATTAAAACTTAAGTGCTGGTTTGTGAAGCAAAAATACATTAAAACTAAAGTTCCTAAGAACTGTACACATTAATTTCTAGAATTTGTTGTTATGTCAAGATATTAGTTGCCATATAAAATACCTATGACAATAAATTATTAGAAATTGATTTTAGAAGCTGCTTTGAAAGAACTAAGGGAGAAATTGTATTTTGAACAGGTGAATACTTTAATCAAAAACTAGCCAAACACATTTTAGGCTAATATGCACTGCATGCCTATATTTTATAAGAGTTTATGGTACATTGTATTGTAAAACTGGGCTTCCATGAACTAAGACAATGTGAATTGTTTAAAGAGATGGATTGCACTAGAAAAATGGATAAGGTGTATAGGGAGGGAACCACAGCCAAAACCACAACATAAATATTTAACATTTTGGAATTGTGTTACAGGGCAGGTTTTGGGCAGCCAAAAGCTTCATTTTTTATGTTTTCTTGGGCAATAGAAGACATATCACACAAATGAGGAAGGCTTTTATATGTACAGGTAGTCTTCAACTTATGTTCACAAATGAGCCTGGAAATTTGACTGTAAATCATTGCAGTCATTAAAGAAGGTGGCCTTGTTCAATGACTACACTCTGACTTCCCTTCTTGCAGTCATGCCTTGGAGTGAGAGAAGCCTTGGGAGGCTCAACAACCACAGACACACAGATGTCTATCGGCTGGAAGGTGTTGGTCAGCTAGATACATTGTTGCACAGAATCTCTCCTTACCCCATCATGCAGATCCACATAGCTTTCTGTTGCCTCAGTCCTTGCACATGGGCCCTATTCTTGTGATGGTTTGGAAGGTGTGATTTGGAGAAGACCCTTCCAAACCACTGTGAAAATGATGCATTCACTAGTGTTTTCTCCTCTGGAGAGGAAACCTTAGTGAATCTGGCATTCTGACCGGCTCAGAGCTTCACTGTTTCAGAATGCTAAGGCTGATCAGAGCCTTTTAACATATTCTCCTCTGGAATTCCACCTCTTTCACTAGCAACCTTTCTCACCTCTGTGTTCTGAAACTTGATCGTTTTCTCTTTCAGAGAAATGCTGAGACACAGAGCCTTGAGCATTTTCTCCTCCAGAAAGGAGAAGAATACTAGTGAAAGAGAATGACTGAAATGCCGATCCTTTCAGAATGTTGCACAGCCTTTCAGAATGCTGGCTTTGCTAGCCTTTTTGCCAGATTGAGATCCATTCCTTTACATGTAGGATGCTTTCCCTTTCCAGTAGAGAGGCTAGAGGAAATTTCTGAGGGAATGGACCTCAAATCCTCACTTACAACCGCACCTACAAGTAGTGGTGGGATTCAGCCAGTTTGTATCACTTTGGGAGAATAGGTTGTTAACTTTCTGAGTAGGTTGGTGAACTGGTTGTTGGAAGAAATCATTAGGGCAGAGAACCGGTTGTTAAATTATTTGAATCCCACCACTGCCTACGAGCTTCCCAAGAAACTGCACAGAAGATTGCAAATGGTGATCACATAATGACAGGTCACATGGCAAAATGCAGGCATGTGAGGCCAGTGTAACATTTCATAATGTCTGGACATGCTTTACGGGCAGGGGTGGGATGCAAATTTTTTAACTACCAGTTCTGTGGATGTGGCTAGGTGGGTGTGACCATGTGGTCATGTGACTGGCTGAGCATGGTTTTTTGCCTCCTGGGCCTCAGGGAAGCCTCCTGGGAGCAAAAACGGGGTGGGGGTTCCCTTCTGGGCCTCAGGGAAGCCTCCTGGGCAAAGCAGTACAACAGCGAGTGGGGGGAATCAGCTATGCCATGCAATTATTTCCTGCTTTCTAGCTAATCTAAATTGTGCAGCACAGCTGATCTTCAGAAAACAGTTGATTGGTGGAAAAAACCAAATACCTTGATCTTTGGAGTGAACCGGTTTGTTCCCAGCTGATCTTTGGAGCAACTGGTTTGCCTGAACCGGCCCAAACTGGTAGATTCCCACCCATTTATGGGCCTGAAAGCACCACCGCTGGCATGACTGCAAATGTCTATTGAACAATCGATCATAAATTGAGGACTATAATGTAAGACTTTGTAAAACATTTCTGGTGGTGGCTATGATTGGGTATATTTTTCGTGTGTATGAAACTTGTTCCTAACTTTTAAATATTTTATTTACTGACACAAGAAGTAGCAAGGAACCTCTACCTCAAATTTGCATTTGGGTTTAGTTCACATTGCTGTGATGTGTTATTTGACAATATTTAAGGAACTGCAGGTCAATCAGCATTATTCAGACAAATGAAACCTGGCTGAGTGAAGTGATGTACCTATCTAGATTAAATATGTTAGAGGGATTTTACATATAGATAAATGGAAGATAAAAATATTGAAGAAGCATCTGGAAATAGAAGGGAACAAGAGAAGATAATGCCTGAAAAATAGCAGTTGAAAAAACCCCAGAAGAATATTTATATATTTAGTACAAAAAAGTGAGACATGAATTTGGATTAGAGAAATAGAAAACTAATTTTAGTATATAATTAACCTTATCAAAAAATAAATTAGCAGAAAATATTATTTTTATATCATATTTAATATCATGAATGTTTGTTGATAAGGTAATGGCAGGAAGAACAAATAACGTTAAAAACCGGTTTTAAAAAAATCTACTTCCAGATGTTTTAAAACCTTTTGTGCTGAATTTTCAGTATGTGGTTGAATTTGTGTGTTATCCCCAATATGTACAGAAGAATTTCTTGTGACAGTTTTCCAAAACATTGGAAATGTTTTTAGAAGTAGTTAAATTTAATAGTGTAAATTGATATATTAGATATTATTTACTGCACTTTTAAAGAATGAGCTTCTTTAAATTGTTTTCATGTTGTACATGCATGTCTAAAGGGGGAAAGATTCAACTATTGAACTATTGTTGACAGAATATTCTTTAAGATGAAATCTGTTTTCCAAACTTTTAGGGTATGTCACAGGCAAAAAAAAAGGTATGATACTTGCATTATGCTACTCTTCAAATTAATATCTCAGTTTATTTGAATGTGCTATTAAAAAGTCTTGGATGAAAAATCAGTCTTTGTGCTTGGGTTTATTTTGCTGCTATCCCACCATTTAAAAAAATGATTTTAACATGCTATTCATCGTTTTCAGTTCATATCATCTTAGCTGTATGGTGCTCTGTCCTGTATTTGATTTCACTGTAAAATTGATAAATCTGCATTACCTAAATATAATCAATACAGAATATACAAATTGATTAGCAGTTTATATTAGCTTTATATTATTTCTACAAGATATAAAGATCATTTGATTTAAATATATATTTATTTCATTTTTTACAGAAAAGGTATTTAACATCAGGTGAAGTTGACCCATATACTCAGGGACTTTCTCTTCCTATTTGTGACAGAAGATCAGCTAAGGTAAGTTCTGGGAATTTAAATAATTTGCAGAACTGTTGTGATTTGCAAATATATATTTTGGTGTATTTTAACTTGCAAATTTGAAAATAAAAAATTTAACAGTCAAAACTAACTTGTTACAATGAGTGGTGTAAAATAAGATTTAAGTTCAAATTCTTTTGGTGCCATTTTTTAGAAAACTAGTCTACATATTGTTTTATCAACTTCCGATTTCAAAATAATTTCCCCAGGTGTTTGGATAGCTAATTGCAGTACTGTTATTTCTGCTGGCATGTATAAATGATCCAATAGTCAAGTTTCAGGGAAAATGTTCAGAGTACTGCCTTCTGATTTTATATCGTTAATGCAAAAAACAGCAGCTCTTATACTTTCAAAAATGAAAACCAGATTATGATTTCCTTTATTCAGGTGAAACTTTGTTTTGCTTTGGCAAAATACATTTTGCATTATAGTGATTTCCTAGAATATGAAATTCTAAATAAACCTCAGAACATTGATTTTGGTTACATATGGAGTCTCCCTGTTTTTATAAGCTAACAGATCATCTGTATAAAATTGAAATCTTAGCTTTTTTGCAATGTTGCTTCATATATAGAAAAATCATGTCCCTATGGTTTAAAACCTTTTGCTGCTTCTGTGCAATTTCTGATATTTGTTCTAGGACAGGTTAAGACTTGAAAGAAACAAGGAATACAATCAGTATCTCAGGGAAAAGGAAGAATGGAATGAAAGGTTAAGAAGAGTAGGGAAGAAACAAATAGAGGTAAAAAGATAGATTTTTTTTTTCAATCATACTGGAAACAATGGAATGATACCAATGATTAAGCTGCAAGAAAGATTAATTGGGGATTGACAATAATCTTTTTCTCTCTTTTATATAAAGTCATTAGCTTGTAAATACAGACTTCTATGTACTTATGAGACAATGATGGATTAACACACGTTGAGGCAATATAATACTGGCTGGTGTTTTTCTAGATTTTTATCAGAAAGTTTTTATATGACATATAAACCTGCTCTTTTTAACCTCTTTTACTTTTGCTTGCCATTTGTAAATATATGAATGAGAAGGAAAAGTAATGATAATATTTTTGGCATATCTTTTCTTTGTATTTAGTATAAAAATACCAAGGCTACCTATCACCTCATATAAAAATAAAATAACATGTCAACTGTCTCAAAATTATACAATATTCCCCATAAAAGTGGCCGGGGGGAATGATGAGACAGGACCTGAAATATAAAGCCATTTCAACCAGGTACCAGATTGAATTTATAAAAGGTTAAATGGCTTGAAAAATACAAAAAGTTTAAGTTGATGCCCAAACAAATACAGGGGGCTAATCTGATCTTTGTTGACAAGAGTATTTTAAAATTATAGCATTATCAAACACAAGGGTCTTTCCACTTTCTATCTTGCATTGCAAGTCTGATATAGAAAGCAATTCATTCTGATTATTATTATTTAATGTGTTATTTAATGTGCCATTACATTTCTTCTTGCTTTTTGAGTGTTTGTGAAAATGGCTAATTAAAATTAAAACGTGACTTAAAATGGAAACAAATGAAACCCAAATAATTTTGTTGCATTTAGACTTTAAATATTTGTCTTGTATTAACAGCATGACACAGATATCCATAAGCACAATTTTGCTGTTAGCAGAATCCAATCAGAATTATATGGTCCAAATGTGTCTTTTCAAAAAGATGAAGAATCCAGCAAAAAAGATGCTTGTACATCTACAGATACCTATGATGGGTTATCAAATATAAGATTATTGTCAGACCAGCAACATAAACAAGATATTGAACCTGGTTTGGGGGATTCATTACTGAATAAAGCACTTGATGAAAAACTGAACATTTCCAGTCGAAAACAAGGAAAGCTGGATGGCAAACTGGACAACTATTCCCAAGGACATCACAAGTATGAGGATCATGATCCTGAAATAAATGATGAAATGGATCCCAGGTTTCGATATGAAAGTGACTATGACAAAAAACCATTGCGGTTCTTTCATGCCCAAAGGTACATTTACTTTCCTTATTAGTGTACTTTGGGGTGAATGTTGGTAAGCATCTTTGTCCCTGAGTTCAGCTGTCCCATGCTAGCCCTCTCTATCCTAGATAACTATCTTAAGGCTAGCAATTCTATACCACTGTATTTCAGCTACCTCGTTTTGTATTCAGAACATTATTGTATCATACTTATTCTGTATTCGTAATGTTGAGTACAGTTTCCAGAAACTTTAAAGAAATTTATACATATATTTTAATGTAAAATGAACAAACACCAATCTTAAATGTGTGTTCCTGAGATTATTTCAGTCTGATACCTACATTTTTTCCAAAATCTAAGGATCATGAAATCAGAATTTTAAGTATCAATATTTATAAGACCAATAGAATGCCTTAAAGTCAGTATTTGCATGAGTTTCCAGATTGCATATTGCCTTTTCACAGTGCTGCTTGCAATGTTTTATGTGATACTTCTGAGACCTTCAAAAGAATTGTGATTAACTAACAGCCAAAACTTCAGGGACCAGGAATAAGTACCATTTGTTCAGGGATATTATAACTGAGAATGGTTACTGAATAAATAATTAATTGGGGACTAGCTTTATTACAATTCATTTTCTGTTGAAGAATGATTGGATGATGTGTGCGCCCCTGGGATTTTTATCAGCATCTGTTTTGACACTTTTGCAACTTTGTCAGTTCTACCTTGAAATAGTATTTTGGATATTTTAGGATTTACCATTAAGTCTATTTTAAGTTTGCTTGAACATTCCATATTTTTTAAAAAATATGATTCAGTGACCAATTGTTTATCTTTTATTTTAAAAGTCAAGGAAATTCTCCTATCGAGCAAGTACAGACTACTGTTCCATATGCCACAGGACTAATACTTGGTATGTTTGAAAAATGGATACTGAGAAATTTATATTTTGATACTACATGTAATTATTCAATTGTTTCATTACCCTTAGCTCCTAATTAAACCAAGTACCTAATTAGGATTGATGACTGAGAAAAGGCCCACTAGAGCAACCTCCTCAGGAATTATAGCCAGTAGCTGAGATCCAAGAGATTGTGGAGGCCATTGTCAAGGAGATAGATAGTTGGTATCCCTGCAGCAGCCTCAGTTTGTCAGAATAGCTCAATTTCATGCACATATTGTCCAGTCTAGTTATTGCAAATCTTTTTTCCTGATCCTGGCATCACAATAGCTGTAGGATCTAAAACTTAGCTTACCAGATTTTTGATAAGTCCATCTTTACCATTGTGCAACCATGTCTCAATTACACACACAACCTTTATCAACACTTTATGAGCAGATAGAGTATCATTGCACATAGATCTGCCATTTATCAACAGCAGTTAGAGACCAGTTTCAGTCACTTGGATTCAGGGTGGGGCAACTGACTTAGGAGAAGGGAACTGTACTTACATGCAAGTGAGGTGGAGTGCTATATAAGTTCAATAAATTGAATGTGACTGCCAGCTTATAATGATAATTCTGGCAGTTCTAGTTGGCATTGTTAGGCAAATCCCACACAGTGTCCTGATCGCCGTTTGTGATCTTCTACCTTTGCTTCTGACAAGCAAAATCAATAAGGAAGCTGGCAGTGAACGTCATAAATGTTGATCATATGACTTTGGGACGCTATATCATTACAAGCTGGTTGCCAAGAGCCCGAATTTTGTGACTGTGGGGACATTGCGACGGCTGCAAAATCCCCACAGTCACTTGAGGACTTGTTCTGCTTGTTTAGGATAGTTAGAATACTTGCTGGATCTTAAATGAGGACTACACATATTTCAAATAGACAAATCCAGCTGCTATTTTCTGCATCTCATCTCTGATGTCAATGTCAACAGCAACTCTCTCAAGCAGCAGTCCATGGTGGGAGCACCATCCACATAGATGCCTCCCTTTGCTAATCTGGCCTCCTATGTGGCCAATTGTTCCTTATTTCTTATTTCGGGTTTTGCTTGTCCAAAATTTCTTCCATTTCACTGTCCAGCTCACTGTTTTCCTCATTCTCAGATCTTCTAACTTGTCCTTATTCAAACAGTAATTTTCTCACTTTTATTTCCTTATGCTTCCAACATTTTCCAACACTATCTCTTCAACTATGTTCAAGAAAATCACTATTCTGATGGAAGAATTTAAAATATTAGATATTTTTAAAACATTGCAATATATAATCTTGTTTCTTCTACTTTCTCATTCTCCAAAAAAATAATATGAGGTACTTTAGATAAAGCTGATCAAACATTGCAATATTCTGCACGATTTTTATTGGTTTGTGCTTTGAAATTTGGAAAAAAAACCATTTAATCCTGCAGGCTGAGATATAGGGGATTGGATCTGAATTTTTTCTTGTTTCACTTTAGAGATCATCTGCAGATACAACTCCTAGTTAAGTAAGATATAATTGCTATTCTATTGTTTCTCTGAAAATTGTTCTTACTGATTTTTCAGTCATATGAAAAATGGTTCAGTTTGGATGTAAAGATGTTTCTTGCTATGGTTACAATGTTAATGGAGCTATGCAGTAGGAATATATATGGCATAGTTTTGGATGAAGAGAAATATATTTGCTTCTGTATTTATTTCCTTTTTTAGGAAGTCAAGACAGAGAATTTATTCAGAAAAGAAAAGAACAATATAGGCAAGAATTAATAGAGCAAATGGCTGAGCAGCAAAGAAATAAGAGACGGTAATAGAAGATTGATGGTTAAAATTATTTCATGATTGATTAATAATAACACTTTAATTTTTAGTTTTAATAGTACAATATACGATTTGGTTCAAATTATAAATTGATACCAGATCATCTTAAGGCAATCCAGAATTCAGTTGTGCAAGTTGTGCATTTGGAATAAGTGCATGCACAGTTGCCACTGAGAGTTAGATGCTAATAATTTTATGTGGAAAATTGAGGAAAGGAATGTTCCGCTCAAGGAAAGCTCAGAAAAAAGAAGTTAAATTTGTAAAACTACAACAGAATATACAAGATAAGCACATATATTTTGTCGCATTCATTTACCCTCTTTTACTGTTATACAGTACTTCATTAATAAATACATAAAATTTTATATTTAAACATTTTAATTGCCTATTTCTATTGAGCTGGAACCAATTAATCATAGATAAATCACTTCAAATAGTGTAAATTCAAATATAGTAATGTGATCTTTGCACAGGATTCATCTATGTTAGCACTTACATAAAATAATATATCCACATGATAATTGTATAATATTTTAGTCTGCATTGCATATTGGAAAATAATATTCTCTCTGTGAAATATATATATAACTACAGTATGTAGCTTTTAAAGCAACACATTTTGTGGATAATGTAGTTAGAAGAGCTTTCATAAATGATTGTAGCAGCTTTGGATATACACAGAATACATTTCTTTCATTAGGAGGATTGGCCTTTGTTATATCGAACCACTGATTACAATGGTTTGAACAAATAAAGGTATAGCTTTCCCAGTGGGGTTGGTTGTTCAGCTTGAATCTGAAAGATCTGGATTATTATGCTGAAATACCTTAGATAAATAAAATATCTCAAGGTAATATGTGTATTATGCTCGGTGAAAGTGAGTTTCTCTCTTTATTTTAATAGTGAAAAGGAGCTTGAACTTTCTGTTGCTGCATCGGGAGTTGTAGATCCTGAGAAAAATGTGAGTTATTCAGTTATTTTCCAACCTGAAGCATAGTGCTGCCACCACAATGCTACATTGCAGATATGGTGTACCTTTGGTGATGCCCATGTTATTTTTGCACCAGACATACTTTTTGGAATTATAGCCAAAAGGTTCAACCTTTGTTTCATCAGACCATAGCACATGCTTTTTGACTTGATATAGGTTTGTAAATGTAGTCAGGAGGTTGATGTTTTTCTTTGTAAAAAAGGACTTTGTTCTTGCCACCCTAACCCTCAGCCCAGGCATATGAAGAACACAGAATATTGTTTTCATATGTCACATGTAGTCACAAATACTTGCAAAAATTTTCTGTAGCTCCTTTAATGTTACTGTAGATCTCCTGGCAGCTTCTCAAACCAGTTTTCTTCTTGTTAATTCATCAGTTTTGGAGGGACATCCAGTTCTTGGTAATGTGACTGTTGTGCCATATTTTCTCCACCCATTGATAATCATCATCAATGTGTTCCATGGTATAGCCAATGCTTGGACATTTTTTTAATACTCTTCTCCTGACTGACACCATCCAATAATGAGATCCATTAGATGCTTTGTAGCTCTTTGCAGACCATGAATTTTGCCGTAAGAAGCAACTTGGTAAATACAGAAAAATATTATTAAGACAGCTGAAATTTATATGGGTTTAATCTTTAATTGCTTTAATTGATGGCAGGTATATACTGACTACTGTTTAGTATCAGTTTGTGATTGATTAATTTTGAACACAGCAATATCCCTACTTATAAGAGGGTGTGCATACTTATGCAATCACATTATTGTAAGTTTTTTATTTTTCTCCCTAAAAGATTTTAGGTTTTTTTTTTTTCTATAAAATTGTACAGCTTATAGGTTATATTAAAGTTTGAAAAAATTCTAAAGTGATTTAGCATGGTCTATTTTTACTTCTCAAGTACCTGGCATTTTAACAGATGTGAAGACTTTTTATTCTCCCATGAGCTGTTCAGAACATTCAGTAGTGGGAGGTGCTTCAATCTATGCATTTATAGGCTGGGCTTAATTTGTGGAACGCTCCTCCACGGGACTCCTCCCCAGCAGTCCCCAGTTTTGGCTCAGCCTCGTTATGGATAGGCAGTACTTTTTGTTCTTCCTTGGCCAAAACAGGAGTATTACTCAGCAGATTTGGACATAGTCCAGTTCATTTTTTTCAGGCTTTTAGCCTCCAAATCACTTTACAATTTCGCGACGTTAGCTCTCTCCATCTGGTCATCAGAGATCATTTGCATTTTCGGGCAGCACTGTTTCATGCCCGAAGCGGTGGGCGGCTATGGCATTGCTCCGAGCCATCCCATCTGCTTGTTCTACCCCCTGCCACTGTGATTCCGCATTGCCTTTCTGTATGTAGGCAAGAGCGGCATGGGCATTTTCGCTCTCATCCGAGTCGTATCGTTGAGTTTTCCCCTCAGAACGCTGTCTTGGTGTGGAAAGAAGTAAGAATTCTTTCCACCCCTTCCCCCGCCGTTCCTCTTAGCCACAAGGAGAAATCATCTGAGGCATTTCCTCACGCGGCGGGAGTTTGTTGCTGGGAAGCTTGCGTGCGCCCAAAATAACGGCCATTGTTTTTGCCTTTACTTTAAAAAAAAAAACTGCGTGGCCATGCTATTTGTAACTCGAGATGTGTGAGGTAGTTTTCCTTCCTGAGCAGAGGTTTTTCCTTCTGATAACCTAAGGTTATTATTACGGAATTATTACACCTCATTTTCTTATTAGATTCAAGGCTATCCATGTATTATTGTTGGCTTAACCCTCACAGCCTTACCCAGCGGCACAACAGTGAGCACCCAGGCCCGTGTCCGCCTGTGCAGGGAAGCTGTTGAAGGCCTCTCTTTATTATCATGGCCTTTCAGGCATTCTTAATTTGGTTGTTTGGATATTCACTCTATCAAGCTGTTTCTCTATTAATTTAGATGTATATCTATTTATATCTATCAGTCTATCTATCTATCTATCTATCTATCTATCTATCTATCTATCTATCTATCTATCTATTGGTGACTTTCATTCACTCT
>BHFT01021381.1:0-25679 GCA_004320025.1 Laticauda laticaudata
CTGTAAGCAACACCAGAATGTTTCCTTCCTGCCTTTCTTACAGGATTAGGCCAGAAATTTCTTCTAACAACCGGTTCTCCGAACTGCTTAGAACGTTAACAACTGGTTCTAGCGAATAGGTGCGAACCTGTAGAATCCCATCCCTGGCTACACCTACTGAACTGGTTGTTAAGAAATTTGAATCCCACTAACATGGCTCTCCTCTTCAATGTATAATCACAATAATAAATCAACAGAACAACAGAATAAAGGATAACAGGATAACAGAGTTGAAAGGGACCTTGAGGTTTAGAATTAGAATCAGAATTGTGCTTGAAGGGACACTGGAAGTCTTCTAGTCCAGCCCAAGTGGGAGACCCTATATCACTTCAAACAAATGGCTATCCAGTCTCTTTTTAAAACCTCCAGTGATGAAGCCCCCACAAGGCAAGCCATTCCATTAGTTAATCGTTCTCACGGTCAGGAAATCATTCCTTATTTCTAGGTTGCTTCTCTCCTTGATAAATTGTCCATCCGTTGCTTCTTGTTCTTCTTTCTGGTGCCCATCATCCCCTGCCCAGGGAAGAACCTTTCCCAACTGAACCTTTGAAGAGGCCGATGCAACCAGGCAAGTCCCGAGAAATAAATTTGCAAGGCTTTTAGCCCAGCCTGAACATTACTGGCTAAGCTTGTCTGGCTCCATCAAGACAAAAGATTAATTTTTTTGAGTCTCCCATCCGGAGAAAGATCTCAGCAGCTTGTTTTTTTAATCTCAGAAGCAGGAGAAGGTCCTCAAAGTTTATGGGCCGCCAGGAGCCCATGCATCTGGCCCCAAAGGGGGTCACCCTTCCAAGAGCACATTTTGGAGAGCATCAAACGGCTTCAAGCCTCCTTTCTTAACCTTTCAGTTGACTCAAAACTCTGTTGTTGTTGTTTTTTTTTCTGCTTCAAATCAAATTTCTCATCCTTGGCCATTTGACGATGGGTGGGACTCCAACTCCCAGAATCCCCCAGCTGACTAAGGTATGGAATTCTAGCAGTTGAAGTCCAGCCATCTTTCAGGAGGAATCGAGGAGGATAAACGTTGTTTTAACCAAGAGCTGGAGCAAACTCCGGTTTGGAAGGAACCAAAGGTGGTCAGATATGTTGGATGCAGAGCTACTGGGAAGCCCCAAAGTGATGTCAGCCTCTGGGAGCATTGCCTGGGTCGTTTTTCTTCCTTGCTCCCCAAGAACTGCACCCCTCTTTTTGCTGGACTCAGTAGAGGGCCTCCTCCCTTGTTTGATGCCTCCCTTCCTTCTCCTGAGGCCTTGGCATTTTCAGACTCCTCACTCCTCCTTTTCCTCCTCCATTTCATTTCACAGTCCCCACCTACTTCTAGCACTGATGAAGTTCCCTAGTTGGGCCATGAAAGATCTGCAAGAAAACCACCGAGATCAGAGAGCATCTAGGACCACTCCAGTCCTCTTCCACCTGCTCCTCTTTCTCCTTCTCCTCCCCTTGCTCCTGCTCCTGCTGAACTTCCTTCTCCTCACCCTACTCCAGCTCCTCCTTCTCTCCACAAACTTCACTCTTTTCTAGCACTGATGATGTTCCTTAGTTGGGTCATGAGACATCTGCAAGCTCAGATAGCACCAAGGACCTCATAATCCTCCTCCTCCCCCCCCTTCCCCTTCCTCCTGCTGCTNATAATCCTCCTCCTCCTCCCCCCCTTCCCCTTCCTCCTGCTGCTCCTCCTCCCTTTACCCATGCTCCTGCTACTCCTGCTGCACTTCCTCTTCCTCCCCTTACTCCAGCTCCTCCTCCTCTCCAGAACCTTCAATTCATTCCCTTCTAGCACTGATGATGTCCCTTAGTTGGGTCATGAGACATCTGCAAGCTCAGAGAGCACCAAGGACCTCATAATCCTCCTCCTCCACCTCCTCCTCCCTTTCCTCCTCTTCCTCCTCCTCTCTTGCTCTGCTCTCCATTCTCCACATCTCGATGCTGAGATATCCTCCCCCCCTTAGCTAATCACAGATGATATAATTGCGTTCTCTGCAGCTCCTCCCAGCCCTTTAGTCATTTTTCCCAGCTGTCCATCATCTGATGCTCTGGAGGTCAGGAGTCCCACAGAGATAAGAAAGTGGGGCATGGCAAATTGCAGAAGCTGAGGCTATTTTTTTTTTTTGCTCCATTAATTTGGCCATAGTAGACTTGTGATTTTGGATCGTACGTTGAGGATTACCAGTCTTGCAAATGATAGATCTAAACCCGCCCAAAATTTAGAAATATTTTCAAGCACGACCATGCTCATGGTTATAAACACCAATCATTTGACATGGCTGTAGGATTATAGGAAGGTTCTTCCTGAAATTCTTGATCTTGGCTCACATCGACACCAAACAACGACAGTTGACTGGGACCGAACAAAAATTATTGGTCATGCTGTGTGATGACCCAAAGGGGCATGGCACAAAGGCAACACAGTCAGATAATCAGTAGGAGTCCCTTTATTTGCTCCAACTTTGCCCCAATGTCCTGTTTACTTCCTGGCTGGAGAAAAACTCTCCCAGGAACAGCCTTTGGCTGCAGAGAATCAAGTCCAAAATGTGGTCAACAAAAACTGGAACTATAAGTCCAATCAAGGCAAAATGAGGTAATTAGTCCGGCAGGGCAGGAACAAGAATTCCAGACTTAAAGGCACGGCAATAACTCAACATGGTTGGGAAGATGCCAGGAATACAGATAAGCAACAACAACACAGGATAAACTCACATTTGCTCCCAGCAGCTGCTGCACTGAGCATGCATTTCTTTTAAACTCTCATTCCAAGGTATGGCTAGTGAAGGGAATCAGGGCCCTTTCCTCCCCTGTAAGCCACACAATTCACATTGCTCCCTTCTCCATTCCTCCCTGTGTGCCCTAGGATGAAGAGGGGGTGGGCCTTCCTCTGAATTCCCTCTCCCTTGTTCACCTTTTCCCTGCTCAGCCCAGCTGGACTTTGCCCTTCCCCAATTTCCTCCACAGCCAACGGAGCCACACTCCCACTCCCTGCCAGCTGTTCATCTTCCTCTTCGGACTTCCAACTCCAACAGGGGCATGGCATGCCACTATGCACTATGCATGCAAATTTGTCGAAGCCCGGTATTCAGTGAACGGGTCAACCCTCAAACATATTGATCAACAACCAGCCTACAAGTCTTTAAAAAGCCAAATCAACTGAGCGACAAATCAACGAAGGTGATAACCCCCAGGTGACTCACATGACCTCCAGCCAATGGGACCTCAACCCCAGATGACCCCTGCATGGCATGTCCACTTGGTCGGTCACATGACCAACTGACCACACCAGACCAGGGGTGGGACTCAAATTTTTAACAACTTGTTCTGTGGGTGTGGCTTAGGTGGTTGGGGTGGCTTGGTGGTCATGTGACTGGGTGGGCGTGGCAAACTCAACATCACTCACATCAAGGCACGCATCTCCTCGCCTGGTCTCTCATGACTGTGGGGATGCTGCAACAGTTGTAAGTGTGAAAAATGGTCATAAGAAGTCACTTTTTTCAGTGCCATTGTGAATGGCCACTCCACACAAGTAAAATACCAGCAAAGGAGGGAAAAATACTCCAGAGAAGTTCCTGAGACAGGAAGTCTAGTCCTGCCAAGAATGCAATAAGGGTTAACAGAGAGGCAGTTTCTGNATTCCAGGCAGTTCCCCCCATTTGAACCAAAACTTTAGATTTATTGGGAGTTAACATGGCACTGCCTGGATGCAACCGACTCTGAGGCACATCATTCATTGTCACCCTTGACCCTGGTTTTCCCCCACACCCTGGATGTATCGTAATCCATATTCTCCAATGGGACACATCCATAGCCAAGAATCATCAATCATGCTCTCCAGTTAGATATTTGTGCAGCAGAAACTCCAGTCACCTAGTTACTATCTTTGAAAACATTTATGGAATGCACTTTCGGTTTTGCAAGCTGCCGCGCTGCCCCCCCCCCCCCTTTCTGTTGGCAACTCGAAAAAGACCCTAGAAATATTTAATGAGCTGACAGCCCTTCAGCTGAAGTTCAGATGATATTTACCTAGTCTGGTGACAAAACATTTGGAAACGGAACAGCAGGCTCGGAGAACAAACGCCAGTGAGAAAGTTCTCCATTCTTCACTTTCTTGTGCGATGGAGGGACAGGAAAAAGGAATGATGGGAATGACCAGAGCAGCTTTTGGGATTGCCAGTCTTGGCAAAGAGGGAAGAGAGAAGCAGCAGGCACTATTCTTATTAACTGTATTTGTTTATTACATTTGTTTGCCACCCGTCTCGCTGTGGGGAGATTCTGGGTGGCTTACAACATTAAAAGCAGTTGGACCTGTGATCCCCAACCTTTCTGGCTTTGTGACAAGGGGCTGCTCCAGAGAGGAGGGGGTCAATCTATTTTCCAAAGCACCAGAAGGCAGGACAAGCAACGGAAACTAATCAAGGAGAGAAGCAACCTAGAACTATGGAGAAATTTCTTGACAGTGAGGACAATCAATCCATGGAAAAGAAGTTGCCCTTGGAAGTTGTGGGAGCTTCATCACTGGAGACTTTCAAGAAGAGGCTGGACTGCCATCGGTCAGAAATGGTGCAGGGTCTCCTGCTTGGGTGGGGGGGTTGGACTAGCTGACCTACAAGGTTCCTTCCAACTCTGTTATTCTGAAATGGTATATAGGATTTCCTGCTTGAGTAGCGGGTTGGGCTAGAAGACCGCCAAGGTCCCTTCCAAGCCTATTACATTATGTTCTACCTCATGGAGTCTGCAATACACCTGTAGCCTGACAGCGTGAGTGTGTGTGTGTGTGCTGATATAATGGGACAAGGGCAATTGGTAGGTAGCCTGGCCCCCATGCCAGGTGTGGCTTTATAAGTCACAAGCAACCCTTTGAATTGAACCCAGCACCCAATGTGCCTCTCTTCGCAACCCCCCCCCCCCANGCCTCTCTTCGCACCCCCCCCCCCCAATCCAGAAAAATTAAGCCAGGCCAAGTGAAAATTCCCCACTCACTGTGCCACAGCCACCACCCTTGTCTACTTTCCTTCCTGCCAGGTGTTGAAAAATTCCTGTGGGTGTTGGACTATTGAGGACACTCCCCCACAAGGTCCCTTCCCATTCCATTATTCTGTTATTCCTCACTGCTGGGCAGGCTGTCCTTACAGCTGGGAAAACTGCTGGGAGAACTGGGCTTCATCCTCCCCTCACTCCCACTCCCCTCACATCTGCCCACCCCCACTGTTGTGGCTAGCGGGTAGCAGGTGCAGATGGCTGAGGAGAGTGAGGACTCAGGTGAGGGACCAGGACCATTAGGGAGTGGGTTGCTTCCTTCAGAGATTGTGGGGACTGGCAGCAGCGATGAGGAGGTTCCCGAGGAGCCTGTGGCAAGTGCATGTGCGCACAGGATTGCTCAGAAGAAAAAGTAGCAGCTACATTTCAGCATGGGCGACTCGGGAAGTAAGGCTGCAAGGGTAATGGCCCTCCTTCAGGAAAGATAAAAGCCAGCCTGTGAAATGAATGTACTCTGCAGGAAGCAAAGACGTTTTGTAAACTCCAGCCTCGTGGACCATTCCCAGTATCATGAGTTTGTATTTGAAAGATTCTTGCAATTGCCAGATTAATTTCTTGTCTGCTAGTACACAGTCCCGCTAATTATTTGGCAGAAGCTATTACAAGGTTTCTGTTCCTTTTGATGGTGTTTGACTTGTTGGAAAAAGGTCTGGGTCAGAAACACTTCCCTCTCTCCTCCCCCCCACCTGTCACGACCTGGCTTTTGGCAGGTGCAGAGCCCCCTTCTTCCCCCTCCCCTTAATCTCCGCTCCCCCTCACCGCCCCAGCCTTGCCTCTAAAGTGCACATTAAAAGGCCAAGGTTTTGGGTGGTCTTCCCCCATCGCCCGACCCAGCTTCCTTTCTCCAGCTGAAATAACGGCTGCTCTCCTTTTTTTCCTCTCCCTTTTCCTCCGCTTCGGAGCAGCTAAAAGCATCTCCGCAGGAAGAAATCGGGAAAGGCGCCACGAAAATCAAGCCGTGAGTTTGTTTGTCCCCCTCCCCTAATAATGACCTTTTTGGTGGGGCGGGGGGCTAAGGCTTTGCATCAGGCGCCGCAGCCGCTCGCCTGCCTATCGGGCAAACGTCGGGCTGCCGGCTAAGCAAGGGGTTCTATTTGGGGAGGGGAGAGGACGACGGGGGGGGGGGCAACGGGGGAAATGGAATTGGGGGAGAAGGGGGGGGTTGGAGCTTCTGAGCGCCGCCACAATTCTAAGCGGCTTCCAGCCGGCGGGCGTGAGGCGGGTGAGAGGTTGGGCAGGAACAGAGAAAAGGCTGTTGCGCTTTCAAG
Organism: Laticauda laticaudata; assembly: GCA_004320025.1. Lineage (NCBI taxonomy): Eukaryota > Metazoa > Chordata > Lepidosauria > Squamata > Elapidae > Laticauda > Laticauda laticaudata. The sequence goes on from BHFT01021381.1 coordinate 6,333, forward strand.
AGAGCCCCCCCCTCTCCGCCGTCCTTCCTGGAAGCGCCCCCCCCTCAACTTTTTCCTCCTGGAGGGGCGGTCCCCCCCCCCAGGTTTCTGCCCCCTGCTCGTGTTCCCCCTGGAATCGCCTCCCCACCCTTTGCGCCACCAGGAGGAGGGGGGTCCCTCTCCGGTGCACCAAAGCGGGGACCCCTCCGACGGGCGTCTGTGCGCCTCGCCCTTGGCATTCTCCGGCAGAGGAGGGGGCCACCCTCGGCTGCTCCCCCCTGGATTGAGGAACCGCTCTGTGAAGCTCAAACGATGGCGCCGGCCGTTAATTCAGCTCATTGATTCTGACGGGGGAAGATTTACAGACTCCCGGACTGCCAAGCGATACTCCTCGCGCAGCGACTCGGGCGGGCGGGCTGTGTGTGTGTGTGTGTGTGTGTGTGCGCGTGCGTGCGTGTTCCTCGAGGGTCTGGAAGCCCCCCGCCCCCCCTTTCCCGACCTATTCAGCGCAGGGATCGGTTGGCGCTGCCTTGACAGATGCCCTCGAGGCTGCCGGGTTGATGAAACGGGTGGAAACGTGGCTCGTTTCTTTTCGCGTCTCTGGGTGATTTAAGCCATCCTGCCGAGGATCCGCAGCCCGCCCGGCAGAATTCCCCGTATAAATGGGGTCTCTAGCATCCTCCCCCCACTCCCCACCCCCCAGGTGGGACTGCGGAGGGTGGGGGGAGGAAATGTCCCAAGTCAAAGCGTGGAACAGGTCGCGGCCGGCTGTAAGCCGAGGGCATCTACTCGTCCACCGTCTGATTTCTTGCACAGAAGCGACGCCGCGCTCCGGTGGCCCAGAGACGTTTGCTGTCGCGGTGTAGGTCTTGGTTGTAACGTTCGTGTTTTACGGGGAGGTTTTTAACCCAGGTGAAAGAAATGTCAGGGAGCGGCACTCCCTGACCTTGGGTGCTTTCCCTGCAGGCTTGTGCTTAGCCAAAGTAGATAACAGTCAGTGCTCGAAGGGAGGAGGGTTTGCAGGGGGGGCGGAGGAGAGGGAGGAGGAGGAGGATGGTGAATGTGCTGTCCAGCCAGTGTATGGGAACTGGATAGTTAGGTAGCAATTGTGAGCTGTCCCCTTAAGAGAATGCATCATGGTAAATGTAGTTAAGGTATCCTGGCAAATGTAGTTCATGTCATGTGGTCACATCTGTAATCCTGATTGGTTGATTGATTGACCCTAGATGGATTGGCGGAGTTTTCCTCACTCTTGCCTGAACTCACAGACTTATGGTAACTACTGCTACAAGATGGGAGGAAAGGGATAAGGAGATAACCATCTCTTTTTACCGACAAGACAGATATGCAAAGGATTTGGACATTAAGAAGAAACTTCATCAGAAATGTGAGTTATGAGGATACCTGATGAACCAGTAATAAAGACTTTGTATGAATGTTTTATTGAGTTTTCTATCTGCTTTCTGTACAGAAGACAAATCAACCACTGTACAGAATACAAAACAGTAAAAAGATGTTTATCTCCTATCCTTTTCCCTCCCATCTTGTAAACCATAGAAGTAGAACAGTTACCACGAGTCTGTGAGTTCAGGCAAAAGTGAGGAAAACTCCCCCAACCCATCAAGGGTCAATTTTGTGACCAATTAGGATTACAGATGTGGTCACATGACATGGACTACATTTCAAGGATACCTTAACTACATTTACCATGATGCATTCTCTTAAGGGGACAGCTCACAATTGCCACCTAACTATCCAATTCCCATTACACTGGCTGGACAACACAGTGAAGCAGGAGGAGGAGAATGAGAAGAATGGTGAAGGAAGTGAAGGAGGAGGATTCCTGGATGCTCTCTCTGCTTGGCTGTTTTCTTGCAGATGTTTCATGACCCAAACCAGATGTGAATCCAAGTCATTATTTCCCAAAGGTGCTTTTCAAAAAGATCTGGACTTTTTTTTGGGGGGGGGGGCGCGGTGTCTTCCTTGAGGATGTTTCACTTCTCATCCAAGATGCATCTTCAATTCTGGCAAGGAACAGAAGGATTTAAGGATGATTCCAACCTAGAACTAAAGAGAAGTTTCCTAACAGAACAATTGTAGAATGGCTTCTCTGGAGGTTTTTCAGAAGCGACCGGACCACCATTTGTCTGGAATGGTCTCTCCTGCTTGAGCCAGCGGGTTGGACTAGAAGACCTNGGAGGTTTTTCAGAAGCGACCGGACCACCATTTGTCTGGAATGGTCTCTCCTGCTTGAGCCAGCGGGTTGGACTAGAAGACCTCAAAGGTCCCTTCCAATTCTCTTATTCCGTCTTCAAATGACTCTTGGAGAGCTAAGCACCGGCCTTCAGGCTGCAAACAACCAGAGAGATGCCTGCAAGGAATATCAATCCTTCCATTCTCTGCCCTTGAGTCAGAACTGAAGAAGCTTCTTGGAGGAGAAGTAAAATGCCTTCAAGGAGGAAAAAAATGAAATCTAGTTGCCTTTTAGGAAAAAAAGCACCTTTGCTGTTACCCAGCTAGGTAACATCCTCAGTGGTTTCTAGTTCTCTCCTCCCCGGGGGTGCGGAACAGGATCTAGCACAGTGGTGGCTAACCTTTTTGGGTTCTCCTGTGTCAAAGATTGTGTGTGCGCTTGCACGCTTACACTCGCGTGCCAGCACCCGGAAGGCAATGCGTGCCCCCTGCCATGCCCCCAATGCATGTGCACGCAATCCCCACCCACCCACCCCGCCACCCTCTTACCTGCACTGCGCCTCACAGCTGATTTTCGGCCGGTTTGAGGCCTTTTTCGGCCTCCCAGAGGCTTGAAGGAGGTTACTGCAGGCTTTGCAGGCTGAAAACTAGGCCCGTTTCGTCACTTCCGGTATTTCCAGAAAAACAGGAAGTGACAAAACGAGCCTAGTTTTCAGCCTGCAAAGCCTGCAGAAGCCTTCCCTTTGGGAGGCCGAAAAAGGCCTCAAACCATGTGCAGTGAGGTAAGTTTGCCCACAACTCGTGTGCTAGAACAAATGGCTCTGCGTGCCACCTGTGGCACATGTGCCATAGGTCTGCCATCACGGATCTAGCAGATTGGGGAGGGCAAGAGGTGGGAGACGGGCTCTCCAGCCTCCCCGAGTCCTGCAAAGGCCTAATTTGCAAATTTAGCAAAATGCTGAATGTTCCTGCCCCTTCAAGGGATCTTTGAAGTGGGGATTTAAGCGGGTGGGGTTGGAATGAGCCATCCGAGCCTGCGGTGCCTCAACTTCACACGACTCCTCGGTCTCTGTGAACTGCGGCCCAGCAGACTCTTTCATTTCTGAGGTTTATTCCATGAGCGACTTCAAGCCTCAGTCAGCGCCTTACCGCCTCCANTCTGAGGTTTATTCCACGAGCGACTTCAAGCCTCAGTCAGCGCCTTACCGCCTCCATCTTCTCTTTTTTTATCCCCCCCTCTCCTCCCACCCCCCTGGGGTCTCCTCTGAACCGCCTCTTTCAAGGCACGGAGGCGGCTGATTTGCAGCCCTTCCCAACTCCAAAGACACTGTGTCTACTGTGCCTCAGATGAAAGGTGGCTTAAAGAAGGTTTGTGGAGTTGTGTCATCCCCCCCCCCCGCACGTTCAGAGGCCACGGCAGGCTCTGAATGGGGCTCAGGGAAATGGGGCGTGGGTTTTATACACACACACACACACACACACACACACACACACACACACACATGCACATGCAAATTATGTCGTTAGAGGTTTTTCTTTTTCTCCAATTCTTTGTGGCCTTCTCGTCCTTTCAGTTCAGAGATTTTGTCCATTTATATTCAGCGTCTAGCATATCTCATGCTGACTTGCAATGCATGGTAACATTTCCACACATGGTTACTACCTACCAGTGCAAAAGAGGCAATCAGCAAGCCAGCAAGGGAACAAAGCGCGCGCACACACACACACACACACAGAGCAATCAGCACCCGGATGAGCAGAAATTTAACAAGATTAACATCAGACCCATCATCGAGAAGTAAACTGGACCCCAACTGAGGAACTGCCAAACAAGTGAAGAGTAAACAGCCCAGCCAAAGAACCTCCCAGACCAACCCTACAAACACTGACAGGACAAGCCACCAGAATATGAAACTGATGGCAAACTGTACTCCTTACTAGCACTGATGATGTTACCTAGTTGGATCATGAAAGGTTTGCAAAAGAACAACCAAGCTCAGAGATCGCCAGAGACCCCAGAATCCCTTTTCTTCCTCTTCATTGTCTTCCTTCCTTCTTTCCTCTCCTCTCCTCCTTCTCTTCCTTGCAAACCCCACTGGCTTCTAGCACTGATGATGTTCCCTACATGGGTCATGAAAATGTTTGCAAGAAAGCCACCCAGCTCAGAGAGCACCCAGGGCCTCTTCTGAAGAGGTTCCAGTTGGCACCCTAATTCTGACAGACCCTCATGCTTCACCCCAAGCAGATGCTACATTTGGGCTCTTGGCTAGGGGAATGGGACCACTTCCCAGGGGACAATTTAACAATTCAACTTCAGTATTTAGAATCAGTAAAAATTATTTTAATTTTTTGCCTTTTCCTTTTCACTTTGTTCCCTCCTTTTGCATCCCTCCTTCAATTCCCTTCCACCATTTTAAAAATATTATTTTAACTCTTGTCCTGTGGGGAATTGGCCATGGCAAATTGTCACTGAGCCCCTTTAATTTGGGGAGTGGGGGGCAATCTTATTTTTCTTTCAGCTCAGGCAGTGCCTGGATGGTGTCAGGGTCTGCTTGTGCTCCCTGCTGGCTGCACCCCTTTTCCTAACAGCAGGATGGAGGCAATCAAATAAACCAGGCTGGACGTTTCCCCTTTCCTGGAAACTTGGCTTCAGGGTCCAGCTGTACCCACGGCTGCCACTGCGGTGCCCATGCATGAATCCCAGCCCAAGTCACGTGCCTTGGCAGAGCAAGGGCAGCGCCCAAAATATAAATTGCATGTGCCAAGGGCTCCCGCTTTGCTTTGTCTTTCTTTTGCTCGAATGGATGAATGGATGGATGGGGCTGTGTGTGCCACGAATACCACACAAACGTATCCACAATGCTATAGGGTCTCCTGCTTGAGCAGGGGGCTGGATTAGAAGACCTCCAAGGTCCCTTCCAGCTCTATTCTATGTTCTAATTGTTAAACTCTGCCCCTCCCTTCTGGAGCCTGCTGGTCCTGCCCGGATTTGTCCTCCTGCTTAGAACCCCAATTGTCGAAGCAAGCATGATTAATTCATGATGCAAATTGTGGACTTTGCATAATGCATGCCCTGCGATGTGATGCCCCTTGGGAATTCAGGAGGCTGCTCCTGGTTCCCTTCCAAATGAAGAGTTCAAATTCCGGCTGGGAGGACCTTTTACCTACTTTCTTTGGAGTTTATTTAACTCTGTTTATTTTATCCTGTCTTCATTATTTTTACAAATAACTCAAGGTGGCGAATGTATCCAAGAGAACTTCCTCTTCCTGTTTTTTTTCCAGAACAACAATCCTGTGAGGTGGGTAGGGCTAAGAGAGAGAGGGATTGAGCCAAAGTCAATGCCTAAGGCGGAATTAGAACTCGCCGTCTTGTGGGGATTCGCCCAAAGGCACCCAGCTGCTTTCATTCCTAAAGTGGGACTAGAAATTCCATCTAGAGAAAAGGAAAGTCCTACACTTAGGCAGGAAAAACCCAAAGGACACATATAGACTGGGGGAAACCAGGACAATCAGCTAAACAGGAGCCAGCAGTGAAAGGTGGCAGCCAAAAAAGCCAATGCAATCCTAAATTGCATTAACAGAGGGATACAATCAAGATCAAGGAATAGAATAGAAATAGGAAGAGAATTAGAATTAGAATAGAATAGAACAGAACAGAATAATAATGAATAGAACAGAATAGAATAGAATCATAATAGAATGGAATGGAATGGAATAGAATAGAATAAGAATAGAATAGAATAGAATAGAATAAAAAATATGGAATGGAACGGAACAGAACAGAACAGAATAGAATACAATAGAATAGAATAGAATAGAATAGAATAGAATAGAATTCTGTTATTGGCCAAGTGTGATTGGACACACAAGGAATCTGTCTTGGTGCAAATGCTCTCAGTGTCCATAAAAGAAAAAATACATTTGTCAAGAGTAAAAAATCATCAGGTACAACACTTAATAATACTCATAGGGTACAATATGCAATCAAATCATACTAGGATTATCAATGGCTGTAGAATAAAAATGGAAATTAGTAAATCCAAGAAGACCAGCAAAAAATAGTAAAGATGTGAATAAGAACTTAAATATGCTAAGAATTGTTATTATAATTCGATACATTATATGCAGTAGTATGAAGTAAGAATAGAGTAATGATATTATAGTGATGAATATGTTTTAATTGTAATGGTTACTGCACAAGATATTTATACCCAGACGACACATTGTTTAAATGAAAGATGGAATGTTTATTTAAAATAAAAAAAATTTTTTTAAAAAAAACCATACTAGAAAGCAGTCAATAAAAGTCGTAAGGATACAAGCAACCAAGTTACAGTCTTACAGTCGTAAGTGGGAGGAGATGGGTGAAAGGAAGGATAGGAAGATTAATAGTAACAGTAATGCAGACTTAGTAAATAGTTGGACAGTGTTGAGGGAATTAATTGTTAAGGAGAGTGATGCTCTATGTCCAGCATCCGACAGCTTTGGTTCATTCCAAACTAGAGATCCTTTCAGTTCTTGATTAAAGCAATTGTCATCCTTGGCCACTTAAAGATGGGTGGACTTCAATTCCCAGAATTCCCCAGCCAGCTTGGGCTAGCTTCTCCTGCTCCAGCTTGACCGGCTGGGGAATTCTGGGAGTTGGAGTCCAACCCATCATCAAATGGCCAAGGATGATAAATTTGATTTGAAGCAGCAAAACAAACAAACAAACAAAAAAGCTAAACAGAGTTTTGGGCAACTGAAAGGTTAAGAAAGGAGGCTTGAAGCCATTTTGACGCTATCCAAAATGTGTTCTTGGAAAGGTGACCCCCCTGGGGGCCCATAAACTTTGAGGACCTTCTCCTGCTTCTGAGATAAAAAAACAGGCTGCTGAGATCCTTCTCCAGATGGGAGACTCATAAAAAGTGATCGATCTTTTGTCTTGATGGAGCCAGACAGGCTCAGCCAGTCATGTTCAGGCTGGGCTAAAAACCTTGGAAATTTATTTCTCGGGACTCGCCTGGTTGCATCGGCCTCTTCCGAGGCTCATTTGGGAAAGGTTCTTCCCTGGGCAGGGGATGATGGGCTGTCTGATTAGGCATTGCAGGAGAGAGCTGTGTTAATCATTGCGGGTCCAAAAATCAAAAAGAGTCAAGGAATTGTTCTAGGCCAGTGGTGCTTTTTTTTTTCAATCTTGGCCACTTGAAAATGGTTGGACTTCAACTCCCAGAATTCCCATTCAGCCATACTCATTTTCCCCTCCCACCAAGGGTGGGATTCAAATTTTTTAACAACTGGTTCTGTGGGCGTGGCTTAGTTGGTGGGCATGGCTTGGTGGTCATGTGACTGGCTGGGCGTGGCCAACCCAACATCTCCTCGCCTGACCTCTTATGACTGTGGGGATCCTGCAACAGTCGTAAGTGTGAAAAACGGTCATAAGTCACTTTTTTCAGTGCCATTGTAACTTTGAATGGTGACTCCACACATCAAAGTACCAGCAAAGGAGGGGAAAAAAAACCTCCTGAGACAGGAAGTCTAGTCCTGCCAAGAATGTAATAAGGGTTAATGGAGAGGCCGTTTCTGTAAGCAACACCAGAATGTTTCCTTCCTGCCTTCCTTACAGGATTAGCCCAGTAATTTCTTCTAACAACCGGTTCTCCAAACTGCTTAGAATGTTAACAACCGGTTCTGGTGAATAGGTGCAAACCGGTAGAATCCCACCCCTGCCTCCCACCCCCTAGAGGGGAGAGACTGCAGAGAAGGGAATTACAAGAGAGTAAGTAGGCCACAATGGAGACACGCATCAAAAGGAGTGCATTTGTGCTGGGGAATTCTGGGTGTTGGAAGTCCATCCATCTTCAAGTAGCCAAGGTGGGGAAAGGTACCAAGCCTGGCTTGTCTCATAAGGAGAACTAATGCAACATCTGCAGCCGAATCCTAGTTCTTTTGCAAGCATCATAGCTTGTATCTGTTGGAAGAATTATCCTTCTGGGTTCAGTTTCAAGTGGGGGGAAAAGACACTGGAAACATGGTGACTGCTTGGAAAGATGGTTTAATGGTGGACAGGACCACCTGGCTTGGAGCTCCAAAGTGAAAGTGACGGTCACAGGCTTCAAGATGTTGGAGAAGGAAAAGAAGGGCCAAGATGTTGAGAGACCTGGGTTTTATACCCTTTGTGGGGTATAACAATACCTTATTGTTTCCTGTTCCTGTGTAAGAAATGTATCCCATTGTCTATCAGACTCCCAGGGGTGGGGGTCTTAGCTAACTTTGTAGGTTTTGTCTGGACCACTTGGGCAGAGGCCTTTGTTATGTAGATTACTCTGGCCGAGGCCTTAATGGCCTGCCCATTAACAAAGGTGGGAGTGAGCTTCTGCTTCTGAGTTTCTACTTCTCTTTTTAGGGGAAATGTTCTGCCTTTTTAGTATGTCCTAAAATATTTCATTTTCCAAGGGGAGAGGCGGGTGCTAACTTCCAAGGTATCCTTTCTCTTCCCCTTTAGCAAAGTTTGAGTCAGGCAGTCGGCTAATTAGTTAAGAAAATAAGTTTCCCCTGCCCTCTCAAGGCTCCCTCCGTGCACTGAAAGCTTTTGCAATTATTTTCCTGCTCATTTCAGCAGAAGAGCTTTTTTTTTTTTTTTTTTAACCCCCAGGATAAATATAGAAGAATATTTTCAGAGCGCTTCGCTTCTGACATGATGTTATTTTAATACCGGCTAATCAGGCCCAGGTTCTTGTAAATCGCAACGGCGCATAAGAAGCATGTACTTCAACTCCCAATATTCCCTAATCAGACCAAAGGAAGGGCACCCCAATTGACTGCAGAGGTTGTGTCCTCGTCTCACGGCCGTGATTGAGAACTTGGGTCGCTGCAGGACTGTGTCTGATTTTGTGACATTTTTTGTGGCCATCATTAAACAAACACCATAGGGGTTAGTGCCAGGTATGAAGTTGTGGGTGTTCCATCACTGGAGGGTTTCAAGAAGAGATTGGACAGCCATTTGTCTGAAATGGTATAGTCTCCTCCTTGAGCAGGGGGTTGGACTAGATGACCTCCAAGGTCCCTTCCAACTCTGTCATTCTGTTAATCTACTTGAAGACATGTGGACTTCAACTCCCAGAATTCCCCAGCCAGCCTAGGGCAAGTGTTTCTCAGCCTTGGCAACTTGAAGACTTGGGGGCGATGCATTTTGCTTCTCTCCTTCCCTGGGTTCAAGGAGGGCACCTGCCTGCTTGCTGGAAGCACCCGGCGTCCCTCTTGACGGGGTTTTTGTCAGGGGGAGGAGGAGGAAGAAGAGGAGGAGGAGGCGACAGTGAAGGGGCTCACAAGAATCAGTTGTTTGGTGTCCCTCTTGGAGTCAGTTTGGCACCCCTTCATAAATGCTACAGCAGCATTTTTGAACACTGGGAGCTTCAAGAAGGATGGACTTCAACTTCCAGAATTCCCTAGGCAGCCTTGCAATTAAAAAAAAGGGGGGGAATAACTATTTATTCCAACTTGCTACATAATTGTCCATGAATAAATCCTTACTATTTGCCCTGAAGAAGATTCCTAAATATTTCACATTTTTTGCAGTAAAATCCATCTGTGTACAAATTGTTTTGCATTTTCTGCCCATATCAACCTCTTAGTTTTCTCTTCTTTAATTTGATTGCCTCCCATTGAAGTTTATTGTTGTATAGGGGTTAATGCCAGGTGTGAAGGTGTGAGTGCTCCATCACTGGAGGTTTTCAAGAAAAAAAATGGACAGATATTTGTCTGAAATGATATAGGGCAGGGGGCGCCAACCTTTTGGACCTCAGGGACCACCAAACTCATAATTTTAAATCCCGTAGACCAGAGACCCTGAGGAAATCCCCCCCAAAATTCTGCAGGAAAATCCCCCACCCCATTTCCCTACCAATCAATCATTCTTTATTTGGGATCGCAGGATCCCATCTCCAACTCTGTTCTCAGGGGGAGAGAGAGAAAGAAAGAGAGAGACTTTTGGTTTCATGCAAGGAAAGCAGCAGAAGCCGCAGAAGTCTTTCTTTCTCTCCCCCAAACTCTGCCAGAAATGAGTCTTTGTGAGCCTCTTGGAGCAGGAGGCCTTGCAGGGTCCCAAAGGCTCGTTTCTGGCGGAGTTTGGGGGAGAAAGAAAGACTTCAGCTGCTTTCATTGCGTGCAGCCAAAAGCAGAAGAAGCGGAAAGAAGCAGCCCGGTGGCCAGGCGAGGTGTGTGGGGTGAGTGGGGCAAGTTCCCCCCCCGTCCCTTTCCCCCTTCCCCTCACTACCTCGTGGTTTTTGCAATGCAAGCCTTGTGTTCCCACAGGCCATGTGGGCGGTTCAGCCTTGTGTTCCCACGCAGCCTGGATTAATTGCTTTGGGGGTGACATTTCTCTGCAGACCACCAAAATTTTCTCACAGACCACCAGTGGTCCCCGGCCCACCAGTTGGTGACCACAGATATAGGGCAGTGACGGCTAACCTTTTTGTCATTGTGTGCCGGAAGTGTGTGCATGCGAGAGAGAGAGTGCACACGTGACTCCACCCATAATGCAACGCACACAGGGTCCTCCCACACTCCCTCCACCCCCTGCACATGCACAACATCTCCCGCATGCGTCCCAGCACCGAGCTGCGGCTATGGCTCACATGCCTGTAGAAATGGCTCTGCATGCCACTTCCGACACACATGCCATGGATTCACCATCACTGATATAGGGTCTCCTGCCTGAGCAGGGGGTGGGACTGGATGACCTCCAAGGCCCCTTCCAACTCTGTTATTCTGCACAGGCGGTCCTCAACTTACAATCATGGTTGAACTGTTGCTAAGAGGTAAAAGAGGTTTTGCTCCATTTTTAGGACCTTTCTTGCCACTTTTGTTAAGCAAATCCCTGCCATCATTAAGATAGTGGAAGATAATGGAATGGAATAGAATAGAATAGAATAGAATAGAATAGAATAGAACAGAATAGAAAGGAATAGGAACAGGAATAGGAATAGGAATAGGAATAGGAATAGGAATAGGAATCGAACAATAGAATGGAATGGAATAAGAATAGAAATAGAAACAGAAATAGAAATAGCATAGTAGAATAGAATAGAATATAGAATAGAATAGAAATGGAATGGAATGGAATAAGAATTAGAATAGAATAGAATAGAATAGAATAGAAATAGAATAGAAATAGAAATAGAAATAGAAATAGAAATAGAATAGTAGAATAGAATAGAATATAGAATAGAAATGGAATGGAATGGAATAAGAGTAAGAATAGAAATAGAAATAGAATAGAATAGAATAGAAATAGAATAGAACAGAAACAGAAACAGAACAGAAACAGAACAGAAATAGAAATAGAATAGAATAGAATAGAACAGAACAGAACAGAACAGAACAGAACAGAATAGAACAGAATAGAGTTCTTTTATTGGCCAAGTGTGTTTGGACACACAAGGAATTTGTCTTGGTGCAAATGCTCTCAGTGTCCATAAAAGAAAAGAGACATTCGTCAGACAATTGCCCGAATTAAATCAGGAGCCTCGAGCCCAGCTTCAAAAAAACTCAAAAGATTTATTAGGACCAACATGCCGGCATTAACCTAATGAAGCCAACTCTGGCATTTGTAATTCACAGTCATTTGTGACCTTGTGATGACCCAAAGGGATGTGGCGCAAAGGCGACTCAGTCAGATAATCAGTAGGAGTCCCTTTATTAGCTCCAACTTTGCCCGCAATGTCCTGGTTACTTCCTGGCTGGAGAAAAACTCTCCCAGGAACAGCCTTTGGTGGCAGAAACTTAAGTCAAAAACATGAGCAACACAAACTGTAACTTAAAATCCAAACAAGCCAAACTGAAGTAATTAGTTTGGCACGGCAGGAGCAAGACTTTCAGACTTAAAGGCACGGCAAAACACACACGGTTGGAAAGATGCCAGGAACACAGATAAACCATGATGACACAGGATAAAGTCACATTTGCTCCCAGCAGTCTGCCTCATGCAGTCTGCCTTTCTTATCAACTGTCTTCCCATCTGCAGCTAATGAAGGGAATCAGGGCCCTTTCCTCCCCCGTAAGCCACGCAACTCACGTTGCTCCCTTCTGTGTTTCTCCCTGCATGCTCTAGGATGAAGAGGGGGTGGGTCTGGGGTCTTCCTCTGAATTCCCTCTCCCTTGTTCTACCTCACCCCTGCTCTGCCCAGCCAGACTTTGCCCTTCCCCAGCTCCTCCACAGCCAACAGAGCCACATTCCCACTTCCTGTCAGCTGTCCAGCTTCCTCCTCCGATTCAGACTCCGACAGGGGCCTGACAGACCCTGTTTTCCCCCTCCCCTCTGGGTGGGTCACAAATCAGATTCTCCAATGAAGCACATTCACAGGCTGGAGGTCATCAATCATGTTCTCCAATAAAGGATTTTTGCAGGCCAGAAGATCTGGTAGCCTAGCTACGATCTTTGTAAAATAAACTGTGGGATGTACTTCTGGTACGACACCTGTATTCTGTGAGAATGGAAGCAAACCCCCTTTGAGGGCTTTTGGAACCCCCCACTTTCTGTTCCGAAGCCAGAACCTGTTTCCAGGAGCAAGCGAGAGAGGCGGGGGTGTATCTCCAGATCAGGAAAAGGACCCCGTGGGATGAGCTATGCGCATCCACACATGGGAAAGCCACCTGCAGCCTCAGCCATTTCTCCCCTCCGAGGGGTACATGCGCCGATGATTCAGAAATGGGGCTGCCCCCAGGAGAGCCCCGCTCCAGGGTTGTCTTGGGAAGAGGAGCCCATAAATTTTTCCAAGGGCGAAATTAACTTTTGTGCCAACTTCCTTGGGAAAGACCCAGGGGTCCTGTAAAGAACATTTTTCAGCCTTCCAGAACTGAAATGCAGCTCTGGAGTTGTCAGGCTGTAAAAAGAACCAGGAAAGGGACGAGGTGGCTCAGTGGCTTAGACGCAGTGCTTGTCAATAAGAAAAGTCGGCAGTTCGGCGGTTCGAATCCTTAGCACCGCTGTTGGAAGAATTATCCTTCAGGGTTCAGTTCCAAATGGGGAAGAAAGACACTGGAAACATGATGGCTGCTTGGAAAGATGGTTTCATGGTGGGCAGGACCACATGGCTTGGAGCTCCAAAGAAGGAAGGGCTGATATGCTGAGTGTGCCTGGATTTTATACCCTCTGTTGGGATTTGAATTTGAGCTTGTATTCTGATTGGTTGTCAGGCTCCCATGGGGCCATGTGGGGGCAACTCTGTAGGCTGTCCTGAGTCCCAGGATTGGATGAGCCTGGCTGGGTGATGATGTAATGAAAGGGCTTTGGGCAATTCCTATTGTCGCTCCACCTGGAGGAGATCTTTGTTATGTAAAATAGACTGGCCCAGGCCACAGTAATGGCCCATTAGCAAAGGTGGGGGGATGCTGAGTTTCTGCCTCTCTGAGTTTCTACTTTTCTTTTTAGGGGAAATATCCTGTCTTTTTAGTATATCCTAAAATATTTCATTTTCCTAGGAGAGGGCTGGGTTTTAACTTCCAACACCGCGTAACGGAGGGAACTCCTGTTCCGTGTCCCAGCTTCTGCCAATCTAGCAGCTCAAAGGCATGTAAAAAAACGCAAGTAGAAAAATAGGGACCCCTTTGGTGGGAAGGGAACAACGTTCTGTGCACCTTCGAAGGTGTTTAGTCCTGCAGGCCACATGACCATGGAGACGTCTTCGGACAGCGCTGGCTCTTCTTCGGCTTTGAAAGACTGATCAGTCCAGCTTCCTAGGATTCTCCCATGGCCAAAAGGACTCCATCTGAGTAATCCAGCTAATCTTGGGGCAAATAGTTAGGGGAAGAGGGAAGAGGCAGCATAGAATATAGAACAATGGGGTTGGAAGAGACCCTAGAAGTCTTCTAGTCTGACCCCCAGCCTGTGGCAGGAGATCCTATACCATTCTAGACTTCCTTTGGGCTTCATGGTGTGGATACACAATTACACCGGATCATAGAAGAGTAACAGAATAACAAAACAAAATAATACAGTTGGAAGGAACCCCAGAGGTCTTCTAGTCCAACCCCTAGCTCAAGCAGGAGTTTCTACCCTCTCAGATAAATGGTTGTCCAGTCTCTTCTTAAAAACTTCCAGTTGTGGAGCATTCACAGCTTTAGGAAGGAAGCCATTCCACTGGTTAATTGTTCTAATTGTCAGGAAGTTTCTCCTTAATTCCACCCAGGTTGATTCCTTGATTAGTTTCCACCCATTGCTTCTTATCCTGCCTTCAGATGCTTTGGAGAATAGTTTGACCTCATCTTCTTTGTGGCAGCCCCCCAAATATGCCATCATGTCACCCCTAGTCCTTTTCATTAAATGAGACTGTTAAGCCTGGGTTCCCCAACCANAGACCTACCCAGTTCCAGCAACCGTTCTTTGTATGTTTGAACCTCCAGTCCCCTGATCACCTTTGTTGCTCTTCTCTGCACTCTTTCTAGAGTCTCAGCACCTTTTTAGAATAGAATAAAATAGAAGTATTTTATTGGCCAAGTGTGATTGGACACACAAGGAATTTGTCTTTGGTGCAAATTTGGGAGTTCAAATCCACAAGTCTTAAAGTTGCCAAATTTGGAGGCTTCTGCATTAGGGTCTCCTGCCTAAGCAGAGGGCTGGACTAGAAGACCTCCAGCTCTGTTATTTTATATAGTGTAAGTATTCTAGAATTCCCCAGACAGCCACAATCTGCCCGCTGGGAGCAGTCCTTTCTAGAGGGCAGTCCAAGACTTCACTACCAGAGCTACTGGTGTTGGAAAAGAGGTTGGAGGGTAGAGGATGGGAACAGAGACCTCAAGGGTGGCTTGGCCATTCCCAAAAGCATGGATACAGTGGTGGGATTGAAATAACTGAACAGCCAGTTCTCTGCCCTCATGATTTCTTCCTACAGCCAGTTCAACGAATGGCACAGAAAGTTAACAATCAGTTCTGCCAAACCGTTGCGAACCGGCTGAATCCCTCCACTGCTCCTTGCACAAATGTTCCCCAGTTAAGTAATGTAAGTTCTGCAACAAAACTGCCGAGCTCAGTGAGCACAAGAGACCCCAGCTCTCCTCCTCCTCCTCCTCCTCCTCCTCTTCCTCCTTTCTAGCACTGACCTACTTGGGTCATGACACGTCTCCCAAGAAAACAACCCAGCTCAGAGAGCACCAAGGACCTGACAATCATCTTTCTCCTCCTCCTCCTCCTCCTCCTCCTCCTCCTCCTCCTCCTCCTCCTCCTCCTCCTCCTCCTTTCTTTCTGCAAATCCTCCTAGGATAGTTATCTGGCTCCCCGGAAATTCTTCAGTGCCTCTTTTCTGAGCCTGTTCTGACCGACCTGCTTCTTCGTCTTCCTCCCTTGTCCTTTGTAGGAAGGGCTGCTTTTGTCCATGACCTTGTCCCACACTTCAAACAAGGGAGCATCTCAGCCTACAGAACGGCAGTGTGGAAGGGGGGTGCCTTCCCACCCGCTGAGATTATGGGGAAGGGAGGCAGTGGCTTCAGGGCGGGTAATAAAAGCTGATTTATGGACCCAGCCCCAGAACAGCATCTGCAGCTCGTGAGCAAGTCTTAAATTTCATTAGGTGATAAATTCCAACAGCAAAAACCATTTGCTAGGAAAGCTAATTAGCTCCCACGAGCCACAGACATCGACTCCAGTACCCTGCCTGAGGGAGACTCCCCCCCCCTTGATGGATAGGAACTGGGGGGTGTGGGTGGCTAGTGGGCCAACGGGAGGGCCAGGGGAGGGGGAAAAGGTTGGGTTTGGGGGGCACTGTCTCTGGCTTTCTCTGCCCTTTTCTGCAGTTTGGTGAGGTTTGATCTCTGGACCTCCAGAATTTGTGGATACTCCATCACTGAAGGCTTTTAAGAAGAGACTGAACAACCATTTTTTCAAAATGGTATAGGCCAGTGATGGCGAACCTTTTTGTTGTGGTGTGTTGAAAGTGTGTGGGCGCTGGCACTCACAATCCAATGCGCCCCCCCATGCATGCATGTGCAGCAACCCCCGCCCTGCCCACTTACCTGCACTGCACATGTGTGCGCCTTTCAGCTGGTTTGAGGCCATTTTCGCCCTCCTGGAGGCTCGAGGGAAGCCACTGTAACCTTTGGAGGCTGAAAAATGGGCCCGTTTCAGCACTTCTGTTATTTCCAGAAGGCCTGTTTTTCGGCCTTCTTAGGCTGCAGAGGCTTCCCTTGAGCCCCAGGAAGGCAAAAATGGCCTCAAATGGGCCAAAAATCAGCTGGGAGGCCCATGCATGCACAGTGCAGGTACGTTTGACTGAGGCTTACATGCCCGCACACAAATGGCTCTGCGTGCCAGCTGTGGTACACGCATCATAGGTTTGCTATTGTGGGTATAGGCTCTCCCGTTTGGGTTGGACTAAAAGACCTCTAAGGTCCCTTCCAACTCTGTTAAGCTGTGATTCTGAGTCAGGAGAAATTTCCTAACGGTGAGCACAACCAACCAATAGAATAGTTTCCCTCCAGAAGGGAATGGTGGATGCTCCATCACTGGAGCCTTTCAGAAGAGATTGGACAACCAGCTGTCTGAAATGGGAGCCAATAGGGTTTCCTGCCTGACCAGGGGGTTGGACTAGAGGACCTCCAAGGTCCCTTCCCACTCTATTATTCTATGTTCTATGTTGCAGAGGTTGAGTGTGCTCCAACACGAGGTTTTTAAGTGTGACTGGACAGCTACTTGTCCAGAATGGTATAAGGTCTCCTGCTTGAACAGGGGGTTGGACTAGAAGACCTCAAGGTCCCTTCCAACCCTATTATTCTGTGTTCTATTATTCTGTGTTCATTTGACTGTCCTTGGTCAAATGTTGGGATACAATGCACAGAAAATCAGACTTTCTCGCATTATGGGGCCTGGTCTGTTTAGTTCATGACAGCCAGGGGTGTCCTCAGACTATGGTAAAAACAACCCATGTGGCACTACCTTGATTTTTATTTTTGTTTAGCTGTGTGTGTGTTGCAAACACCCCTGCATTGGCAGCTTAAAGAGATAAACATCGGCACATCTCTGCCAGGAAGGTGTCAGCTGTAGACCAAATGTGGACACCTTGTGTCTTTTTCTCTGCTGTGACCTTCTCCACACCACATCACAAATGTTCCTGGAACGTACAAAGTATCAACTCATAAAATATTTCTATGGTCTTTTTAGAATTGCCAAGAGAAAGGGAGGGGGTGGGTGGGAGCAGTGCAGCAGCTTGGAAATCAAAAGTGCATTCCATAAATGTTATCAAAGATAGTAACTAGGCGACTGAAGTTTCTGCTATGCAAAATTCTAACTGGAGAGCATGATGGAAGACTCTGGGCTATGGAGGTGTCCCATTGGAGAATATGAATTAGGATACACCCAAGATCAAGGGTGGCAGTGAATTATGTGTGTCAGAGTCAGCTATACCAAGGCAGTGCTGGCATGATTACTCCCAATAAATCCTTTTGAAGTTTTGGAAGTTTGGCTCTAGACCAGGGGTTCCCAACCTGGGGTGCTCACTAGGGTTGCGAGACGATATTCCAGGGGGTGCGAGAAAAGTCCAGGTAAATAATAGGATATTGGCTATATGTTGGCATTTTTATTTTCATTTGCAATGCTAACTTTGTTTTCATTTTAGCGTTAAGTATCATTATTTAGTGGCCGTCACATACATAGCTGAAAAGATTCAATCCTACCATATATTTAATAATTAAATAATTCAATCCTACCATATGCCAGGCTTTCTTCTGAGGTGTGTGTTTGTGCGTGTGTGTTTGTGTAGGGGCCTTCTGCCTCAGTCACAGGCATCCATAAATATAACTTTGCAAAACAGAGGGAAAGGAAGGCGGCACAGTTCTCGGGAAAGTCACAAACGCACCACGTGAGACCTGGGTTTCCCTTCCTTCGGAGTGCCTTCGAAGCTGCATGCAAAATAACACGGAATTTTTGTATGTATGTATGTATGTATGTATGTATGTATGTATGTATGTATGTATGTATGTATGTATTTCTTTTGCTTGGCAGGTGCCAAGTGACTTTGCAAACAGCCAACAGCCCAGGGTGCCTTGTTGTGTCTTAATCTTCCTCCTCCCATTTTCCACTAGTACAACAACAACCCTGTGAGGTGGGCCAGGCTGGAAGGGAAGGACCTGCCCCAAAGTCACCCAATGGTTTTCTGTGCCTAAGGCAGGACTGGAACTCACTGCCACCTGGTTTCTAGTCTGGCATCTTAACCGCTGGATCAAACAGGCTCTCTCCTTAGGATCGTAGAAGGGGGATGGAAGGGATCCTTGGAGGCCATCTATCCCAGCCCCTGCCCAGGGAGGGCTGCTCTCTCTCTCTCTCACACACACCCACACCCACACCAACCATCAACTCTTTCTCCGCCCATAGGTGGGCAGCTTTCCCTCCCAATCCCTGCCTTTGACAAGCTAGAGTCCTGGGCAGCCAAGTGCTCATCCAAATGGATTTTATTTTATTGTATATTATATTATACGACGGTTCTGTTCTCCTTTCTCCTCTCCTCTACCCCATTCTATTCCACTCCACTCCACTCTTAATTTCTTTGCCGCCCGTCCCCCTGGGGGGCGTCATCCAAGCGCAGCAAGTCGGAGGGAGGGATGGGGGCGGCAGCCTCTGCCTTGGGATCACAGCAGGGCGGTGGAGGGGGCACCCGGGAGGTCATCTATCCCGACCCCCCCCCGTCCCTGGCACCCACCCTCGACCCTTCTGCTCTGCTCTCTGTGCCCGCAGGTGGTGAAGGTGGCGGGCAGCAACATCTCGCACAAGCTGCGCCTCTCGCGGGTCAAGCCGGCCGACGAAGGGACCTACGAGTGCCGCGTGATCGACTTCAGCGACCGGCAGGCGCGGCACCACAAGGCCAAGGCGTACCTGCGGGTGGAAGCCGAGGACAGCGGGGCCCCGGCCCGCCCCCTGCAAGACACGCAGCTGCTGCTCCTGGCCGCCGGGCAGAGCCCCGAGCGCGGCAGGCCGGCCGCCCCCCGCCCGCCCCACCCGCCCCGCCTGGCCAAGGAGCTGAAGAAGCGCTCGCTGGACGAAGCCCCCGCCTGCGCCCGCTAGAGAGACCCCCGCCCACTCCCCGGAGCCCGGACCGCCCGAGGGAGGGTCCCCCTCTCCCCGCCCGGAGCTCCCGGGCGGCCGGGCAGCGGGAACCCCGAACTTGCTGCTGCTGCTGCTGCTGCTGCGGAGGAGGAGGAGGAGGAGGAGGA
>BHFT01021383.1:0-39216 GCA_004320025.1 Laticauda laticaudata
CAGAGTGGTCAATGTCTGGAATACTCTTCCTGACTCTGTGGTTTCTTCCCCAAACCCCCAAAACTTTAACATTAAACCGCCTACTATTGACCTCACTACTTTCCTAAGAGGTCTGTAGGGAGTGTGCATAAGCGCACAAACATGGCTATCATCCCTGTCCTATTCTTTCTTTTTTTTTTCTTATATGTATCCATGTATTCATAACTATGTTTACAATTATGCCTATTATCTTGTGAGCAATTGACAAATCAAATAAATAAATTGTGAATGAGGAAAACAAGCAGAAGGATGCTGTGGCCAGAAATTTATGGCCAGCCACAAAGAGGGATCAGTGAATCTAGGATCAGTGAAAGGGGCCTTTTGGATGGTCAATTTCAGAACACATTATGGGATAGTCCCCAACACAAACTGGAGGCATCCAGCCGAAGAGATCCCTCAGCCAGGACTGCAGAAAGTTTCCTCAAGCTTTTCATACTCTCTATGGGAGAAAGCTAAAAGGGTTCTAAAAGAGAGAAGCCAAACAAAACATAGGATTATATTTTATTTTGATACAAAAGTGACTCAAAGAAAGTTCAGATGGATATTTTGTTATAAGTTTTATCATAGTGTACCATTCCTTTATAATTTCTCATGGACGTTTGACAACAAAGGTGACAACAATTAAAACAAGCATCTTTTCAATGCTAATATGTGCTTCAAAAAATGGATACTGAGAAAGAGCAAGAGTATCAAGATAAAGAGAGGTGATATTGAGCAAGTTCTAACCAGTTCTGGAGAACTGGTAGCAGAAATTTTGAGTAGTTCAGAGAACCGGCAAATACTACCTCGAACTAGAGATTTTACAGTATCCTTCCCCTGCCATGCCCACCAAGCCATGCCCACAGAACCAGTAGTAAAAAAAATTGAATCCGACTCCGCACAAATGCTAAAGTCAAGTCCTAAACTACATAGACTGTAAACCCCTGTCACACTTACCAACGGAGGACAAGAGGATGTAAAATGGACAAAAAAGCTTGGCCATCCGTTGGTAGCGCATGTATCCATTCTTACTGACGCCTCCGTTTTGCTTCCTCTATCTGTCCAGCATCCGTCTATTGACATTTCATCCCCCTCAGAAAGTTTTGAGTGCTCAAAACTTTTGCGCGGAAAATGTACCCAATTCGTCCGTTCTGCATCCGCTACGCATCGCTAGCATCCGTTCTGCATTGTTACACATCCGCTATATCCTCTAGGCATCCATTCCCGCACCACGCACGCATCTGCTCGACGTAGGGACAGGAAGCGCGAACGGATGCGGAACGGATGCAGAACGGATGCAGAATACGATGCTATCGGCAAACAAAGCATTTAAAACGAAAAAACATTCACAGAGAACTATCTCAGATATTAAGGATGTTTAGAGGATGCCTAGAGGATGCCTCGAGGATGCCTAGAGGATGCCTTAGAGATGCAAAGGGACACCTATACTGCTCATAAAAAGGGGGAGCAACTCGTCTGCATCTCACTTTTCAGACCAGCAGACCAGCTGTGCAGACCTCTGCAGCCTTCATCTGACTTCTTCCTCTTCCACAGCATCCAGTCATGTCCCCTGTGGATTGTACAAGTCCTTTTGGCAGCCACCATGCCTCTGCAACAGCTGAAAGCCATCTACAGCTCTGTGAGACTCTACTACAAGGAGAAAAAATGGCTCCGGCTGCCAAGAAAGCGTCTCTGGGTCCAAGAATTGGATCCGAGAAAGAGCATAGACGGACTGTAAACAAACTGATGGTGGAGCTCAGGAAAGAAGACACTCCGGCATTCACAGAGGCTTCATGAGGATGCCTCCAGCCATGTTTGGATGAAGTTGGTCAGCGCCTGACACAACACAGGTCGACCAAGGCAACACAACTCCTGGACCTAGCCTGGAACCTGGGCTCAAGGGTGGCATCACTCTGCACCACTGGCTCTCAGGGACCTACCTACAGGAGCATGCATGTACGCTGTGAGGGTGCACAAAACACCATCAGCATTGTGGTCAGAGAAGTGGTGCAGCCATCATCGAAGAATACCTGGAGGAGCTCCTCCAGTGCCCACCACTGAACAAGCTGGAAGAAAGTTGCAGAGCAGTGTATCAGAGGTGGATATACTTCCCCACACCATTGGAGCCATAGATGAGAACAAGTGGCCTGCAAAGCGCCAGCGCAAAGTCAGGGTCCACTTATTTCAACTCCAAGGGCTTCTTCAGCATTGTCCTCTTCGCCATGGTCAATGCTGACAAGTTCATGTACATTGATGCTTCAGGCAACGGCTCATCTTCAGATGCCCAGGTTATACAATGCCAGTGACCTCAAGGAGGGGCTGGAAGGCAACCCATCGTGGGCTTCCAGATCCAGAACCCCTGCCAATGACACGCAAGATGGTCCCTCAGTCTTATGCGTGTGGATGCTGCTTCTCCTCAGCAACCTACCTCATGAAGCCGCACACCTCCAGATCTCCTCACCGCGTTGAACGAGAAGATCTTCAACTACAGGCTGTCCAGGGCAAGAGCGGGTGGTGAGAACGCCTTTTGGCATCCCTGGCCAACAGGTTCAAGGTACTTTCCACCACCATGCAGCATCACCCAGAGACCGTGAGGAGGATCGTGAACTTGCTGCATCTGCACAATCTCATCGCACCGCTAGTGCGTTTCAGTCCTTGCAGAACAGAGCTTGTCGACCGTCAACAAGCAATGGGGAAAAGGAGCCTGGGGAATGAGGCAAGGGTGAAACCTGATAGACACTGAGGATGTGCAAGCCCCAACACAGCCTCACATGAAGGGAAGAACGGCAGCGCGACCTCCTGAGACATGCTGGTGAAACTTCCCAGCTGGAGCGGTGTGAGTGGCAAGACCAGGAATGATAGATGATTAAATGGATGCTTCCTTCAGCCTGTCTCATCAATTGACATGATGAGATTGGGCCATGAATGTGTGGTGGGCCTCACATGATCAGGACATTTAATAAAGTTGTGTTTTTGTGTTGACATGTGTGCATGATTATTACATTGTTATTATAATAAAGGCCCATAGGTGTTGGCACCTGGAGGTCGACCATAAAGTCCACTACTGCCACTTGCAACTGGAGTTTTATCTATCCACAAGTTATTACCCATCCCAAAGGTATCACCTGCTCATTTCACAGGTATCTGCCTTTGCTACCCCACTGCTATCTTAACCCATCTCACAAGCATGGAAACGCTTAAACAATTTCTAAAAGTTTCCACCAAGACTTTATTAAAAAAAAGAAATTGAAGCAAGTGTGTGAATCAAAGACAGAATTTATCTGAAACAAAAGATATAAAAAAAAAATGACCCAAGTCCATTGTATCAAATAAGAGTCCACAGGTAGCCAGCCAGCCAGTCTCTGGCACTCCTCTTGTCATTCGGTACGGGTGTGCCGAGCCTGCAGGGGCGACGGAGGTGAGTGCTGGGAGGTGGGCTGCTGCGTCAGTGCTGGTCCTGAAGCCGCACTGGGGTGCCTGGCCCCGAAGAGAACAAACAGGTGACGGTGTGTTGAGAAAGCTCTCGACATTGGCTCAGATCCTGTGATGCTGAAGAGGGTCCTTCTCCATGCATGGGTGTGCAGGCCCAGACTGAATGGACAGATGTATTGAGCGCGGCTTGGCTGTGGGTGGAGGAATATGGTATTGCGGCTGTCTGGTCCTGCAAGCTGGGGAGGACCTGGCCAGTGGTGGCTATCGTGCAGTATGGTGGTAAGTCATTGCGTGTGGTTGGCAGTCGGTGGCAATCCATTGAGACGGTGCGCAAACGGTGTCAACCCGAATGACTCTATGCCTGACTGGGAAGCGCTGCGCCTGTTGCGCTGGACCTCACTGGTAGCTCGGTAGTCCGCTGGTAGGTAGGGCTGTTGGGAAGCGCTTGGTATTGGAGGACATCAACTTGGGGTGGAAGGAGCAGACCCTGGCAATGGGTGGGAGCCAGGTTCTCTGGCGTCTGGGGAGTGGTTGCCGAAAGCATTCCGTGGACTCCCCGGGTCCCTTCACCACCTGGTACCTGCGGGATCCGCATGGTCCCTCAGGGCCTGGGTTTGACATAGTAGGTGAGGATGGCACTTGCGTTGCGAGATAGGAGTCGTTGTGGACAGCTGACAAAGGAGTGATCTATGCCTGGTGCAGATGGTGTCCCTGATCTCCAGAGGACATGTGGCTCTCCTCTCCTGCTGTCCTGGCTCTGTCTTGCCTTTCTGTGGGGTTGGACTGGAGAGGTGATGCGGCTATGGCTTGTGGTGCATGTGATGTCTCCTTTCTCCACCCATCAGGGAGTCTCACCGTGGCTCCACCATTGGTACAAACCTGTCCGTGGGTTCTTTGCGTGGCATTGCTCCACATAACCTGCCTGGAACAGGGACTGTACTCTCAGCCAGAGGAGGGACTGGCACTGCAGCAGGCTCGCGGAAGAGAGAGGGTAGTGAGAGGGGCTGCTGGTGCCTTCGCTCGTATGGCAGATCCTCACCCTCTGCAGGAGCTGACCTGGCCATGACTGGTCTCTCTGTCCGTGTCATGCTTAACCGTGCGCTGGCCAGATTGTTCCTTCAGGGTGCAAGCCTTCCCGTAGCGCAGGTTGCCATGTTGCTTCCACCACGAAGGAGCACATCCGATGTTTAAGCCGCAGACTCTCTGCCTTCTCTCTCCAAGCAGGCCTGCTTCCTTTTGGTGTCCCTCGTACAGCCGGTGTCCTTCCTGGCCACAGATAGTCATTCTCTCTCAGCCACTCAGCACCTCATCCTCTTGTTCCTCCTCATAAAGTACTGCCTCCTCTCCGTTCTCATGCATATGCTCTTCCTCCCTTTGCAGGACCAGATGGGCCCTCATCAAGGGGCCTCCAGGTAGTAGGGGCTCTCCCTCACACCACCCAGCAGCATTGCAGCACCAGCAGGATCATCATCATCATCACATCAATCATCATCAATCATATCATCAATCCAGCAGGATTCATAATCAGCATCACACACGCAGCAAGCAGCAGAACTCATCATTATCAGCAAGCAGCAGATCAGGCACCAGCAGCACCAGCAGCACCAAGCAGGACCAGGATACAGCAAGCAGCAGAGTGAAGCACACAGCTAGCTCAGCAGACCAGGAGCAAGCGAGCAAGCAAGCAGCAGCATGAAGTCAGGACCAGGAGCATGAGCAGGACGAGCAGGACGAGCAAGTCCATGGAGACAAGCAGGATTGAGCAGGACAGCATGCAGCTTCAGCAGAGTATGCAGCAGCAGAACACCACCGCCAGGAGCAGTTTCATCAAGTAACGCAGGCAGAAAGCAACACTGCCAGGCACAGCTTTCAGCAGAACTCTCAGCACCAGAAGAGCGAGCCCGAGCATCGCAGAAGCCCCAGCAGAAGCAGAGTCAGGGACAGGGTCGGGAGGGGGGGGTGGCGCCTGTCCTCTTGCATGGGACTGGCGGCAGGTTTGCTGAGGCTTTCGCTTCTTTCCCCATGGTTGTGTGGGGTTGCTGGCTGGCAGGGAGCTGCAGGGCAGGCTGGCTTGGCAGGAAGCCTGGCAGAAGCCTGGCAGAAGCCGGGCAGGAAGGCAGAGCAGGCACAAGCTCAAGCTGCCACACTGGCTGGCAGGGAGCTGGCAGCACCAAGGCTGGCAAGGAAGCGGCTGGCAGGAGGCAGGAACCTGGTCAGAGCTGGCAGAAGCGCGCTGGCAGGAAGCCTGGCAGTAAGGCAGGCATGGCACCAAAGCTGGGCAGCAGCGAGAGCAAGGCTGGGCAGGGAGCTGGCCAGGAGGCTTGGAGCGGAGTTTGGCAGGAAGGCTTGCGCAGCAAGGCTTGCAGGCAGGCTCAGTCATGCAGGCAGGGCAGCAAGGACTCGATGATCCGGCAGCAGGTCTTACCTACGCGAAATGCGGCCACGTGGCGAACTGCTTTCCCTTTTTATCCGCGTGCTTACGCAATAAATCCCCCCAACATGCGCATTAACGCTCGGGCATCCGTTCGCCTTCCGCTTTGCATCGCGCTAGGCGACCAAGCTGTGCATTCCGCTTCATCCGCTGTGCATCCATGTGCGCAATCCGTGTATCCGTTCCGCATCCAGTTTTTTTCTTTGCGAGGTCCCCCTGAAGCCTACAGATGTGCCATCCCACGTCCCATCGCACTTCCATCCGTTCTGCTCCGTCTCCGCGGTCTCCTTCCTTTCGTTTATCCGCTGCCGGTTATGCAATTTTTGCCCCTTTTGAGAGCGGATAACAACGGATGGAACATTTTGCTCGTCCGTTGTGTCCTTTTTACTAACGTTTTGCATCCGTTTGGCAGTGTGACATGGCCTTAAGAACAATCAGCCAATCAATTCTGGATCAAATAAAGACCAAGTGCAAGTATCAGAAAACAGAAAATGATCAATTGATGGATATATAATACAAGCAGAAGAAAGATAAGAAAAGACAGTTAGACAACAAATTTAACAGGGTAGATAAACCACAGGACTCTCCTTGGACAAGGAAGAGATCATTCTTAGACCCAGGATTAGATGGGGAGCATTTCCCCATGCAGGCATTAGAAGTGTGAGGTGGCACTGATGAAAAGACCACCAAAAGATTTGTTGATCCAAGGAAAACAAGGTTTTATTACACGTTTGCAAAAGCAGCTCTTCTCAGGCATTGAAGGAACTCAGAGCAAAATTCAGGCAGCACTTTTATACCCTAACTGTCCGCCCCCTCGTACGAGGGCTTGGCTCACATTCTTCCTGTTTTCAAATTGACACATATACATTTCAGAGGTTTATGCATTTCCCTATCTTGCAAAAGCAGTTACACAGTTTCTGACACATCAGCACTTTATTACAATTCCCAATTGTTCTAACCTCATTCTGTTTTTTTCTCTCTTGTGCACAAACTGGAACACTTCCTTATCTAGCAGAGCTACTGAGTTTGAGACACTTGCTTATCTATTTCAGTGGGCCATCCAACATGACTTCGGTTCTGCTCACAGAAGTCAAACCCAACTTGTTCAAACTTAACTAATTTGCATAGGGGAAGGACAAAATTAAAAAGGGAGAAACAAATTTGAAGGGTAAAAAGGAGGTGGCCAAAGCTACATTGAATCATTGTACAATCTGTAGCTGCAAAAAGGATTATATTACACAGGAAGGAGGGAAACAATTATTTAAGGGGGAGAAAATAAGAAAGAATATAGCCATTACCAAGTATAAAAATGTAGGACAAGTTTCTCTCCCAAATGCAAGAAAAAAGATTAGATACAGAATTAATATTTGTTTTACTTATATTGACTGAAAAATAACTAAATATGCATCCTGAAATGTGCTAGCATTATTTCATATCACCAATGGGATATGTGAGAATTAGTGATGATAAATTATTTAAGTAGAGATGCAGCCTGGGATTATTGGATCTAGGCTTCCAATTTGTCTGTTTGCATAGGAATAATCATCACTTTTTATTTTCTTTCACCTTTCAATTCTGTAAAAGAAATACTTTTTGAAATTCTTATCTCCTACTAGCAAAAAAAGAAAAGAAGAATCCAAATATTATAGTAACAACAAAACAAATATTAAACCATTGCTGTATTATAAAACAGGGTCTATTACTGTTACTGGGTACCCATCACTAACAACAAACATTATGGATAGAGATATGGGGAGTCATTTATATGGGGAGCCATATATTTTAAAACCCAACTTCTATTAAACTAAAAAATTCATCATAATTAATAATTTATCTAAATTTATATCAACAATCCAAACTAAAGGCCCTGTCACACTGCCCAACGGATGCAAAACGGACACAACGGATGAGCAAAATGTTCCATCCGTTGTTTCACTCTCAAAAGGGGCAAAAATTTGCATAACCAGAGCGGATAAAATGGAAAGGAACGGATGGGGGGGGACGCAGGGCGGATTGGAAAGCGGATGCGGAACGGAAGCCTAGCGGATGGAAGCGGATGGGAGCAGATGGCACATCCGCAGGGCTTCCGGGGGGCCTCAGCAAAGTGGATGTGGAACGGATACAAGCGGATGCAGAACGGATGCACAGCGGATGAAGCGGATGCACAGTGGATGCACAGCGGATGCACAGCGGAAGCTAGCGGATGCCGAGCCGTTAATTGCGCATGCGGGGAGGATGCATTGCGTCAGCCCCATGGATTATAATGGAAGCAGCTCACCATTCAGAAGAAAGACCTGCTTCCAGACACATCGACTGCCCTTGCCTGTCCTGCCTTGCATGTTGCTGCCTGCAAGCCTTGCTGCCAGCCACCCTGCCAGCCTTGCTGTCTGCCTGCCTGCCAGCCTTGCTGCCAGCCTCCCTGCAGGCTTGCTGCGCCTGCCTGCCTGCCAGCCTTGCTGCCAGCCAGTCTGCCTGCCAGCCTTGGTGTCTGCCTGCCTGCCAGCCTTAGTTCATGCCTGCCTCAAGCCTTGGTGCCTCCTCTCGCAGCCTTCTGCAAGCTTGGTGCTAGCCTTCCTGCGAGCCTTGGTGCAAGCCTTCCTGCAAGCCTTGGTGCCTGCCTGCCTGACAGCTTGCCTGACAGCCTTCTGACAGCCTTGGTGCCTGCCTTCCTGCCAGCCTTGGTGCCTGCCTCTCCGTGCCAGCCTTCCTGCCAGCCTTGGTTCCTGCCAGCCTCCCTGCCAGCCAGCAACCCACAACCATGCTGAAGCACAGCAAGCCTCAGCCATCTGCTGCCAGCCCTTGCAAGAGGGACAGGGCTACCATCCCGCCCCTGGCCCTCACTCTGGTTCTGCTGGGGCTTCTGCAGCACAGGCTCACCCTTCTGGGGCTGGGGCTTCTGCTGCTTCTGCTTCTGGAGGAGCTGATGACAAGCACTCCAGCACCAGCCACCTCCACAGCACCTGCACCCTTCACCCCTGAGACTGAGCGCGGGACCAAGAGGAGTGCCAGAGACTCATTTTGTCTTATAGCTTGTTGTTAATAAAGTCTATTTTTGATTCACACACTTGCTTCATTTCTTTTTTTAATAAAGTCTTGCTGGAAACTTTTAGAATGGTTAAAGCCTTTGCATGTTGTGGGCATGGCGTTAAGATAGCTGTGGGTTGGGCAGGGATACCTTTGGATGTGGTAATAGCTGTGGGATAGATAAGCCTCCAGTGCAAGCATAGTGGGACTGTATTGTCCACCCTCCCAGGTGCCAACACCTGTGGCCCTTTATTATCATAACAATTTATTCATGATCAAACACACTTCAACATAAACACAACTCTTTATTAAATGCCCTGTTCATTGTTGGGCCACTCAACATACATGGCCCAATCTCATCAGTGTGATGAGACAGGCTGAAGGAAGCATCCATTAAGCATCTATCATCCTGTCTTGCCACTCCACTGCTCCAGCTGGGGAGTTGCACCAGTGTTTCAGGAGGTTGCGCTGCTTCTTCCTTCACGTGAGGCTCTGTTGGGGCCTTGCACATCCTCAGTGTCTATCAGGTTTCACTCTTGCCACCATTCCCAGCTCCATCTCCACATTGCCTTGTTGGAGGTCACCGAGCCTGTTCTGCAGACTGGGTAGCGGGTGCGCATGAGATTGTGCTGGATGCAACAAGCTTCCACGATGTTTCCTCACGGCTCTTGGGATGCTGCATGGTGGTGGAGAAGTACCTGGAACCTGTTTGGCCAGGATGCCAAACGCGTTCTCCCACCACCCGCCTTGCCCTGGAAGCCTGTGGTTGAAGATTCCTCTCTTCACGGGTGAGGAGTCTGGAATGTAGGGCTTCATGAGGTAGGTTGTGAGGAGAAGGCGTCATCCCCCACAATGAAGTAGGGCACATCTTGTGTGTCGTTGGGTAGGGGTTCTGGAATCTGGGAAGCCCACAATGAGGTTCCGTTCCAGCTCCTCCTTGAGGTGACTGGCATTGTATACCTGGCGCATCATGAGATGAGCTGTTGCCTGAAGCCTCGATGTACATGAACTTGTAGTCAGCATCGATGTACATGAACTTGTAGTCAGGCATCGACCATGGTGAAGTGGACGATGCTGAAGAAGCCCTTGTAGTTGAAATAGTGGACCCCAACTTGGCTGGCGATTTTGCAGGCCACGTGCTTTGCCATCGAAGCTCCAACGGTGTGTGTGAATCCACCTCTAATACCACTGCTCTGCAACTTTCTTCCATCCTTCTTCAGTGGAGGGGCACTGGAGGAGCTCCTCCTTGTATTCTTTGATGATGGCCTGCACCACTTCTCTGACCACAAATGCTGATGGTGTTGGGTGGCACCTCCAGCCGTACTGCATGCTCCTGTCCGGAGGTTCCTAAGGCCAAAGGTGAGCAGAGTCAGTGCCACCTTTGAGCCAGGTTCCAGGTGGGCCAGAAATTGGTGTTTGCTTGGTCAACTTGACCGCATGGGTGTCAACCGCTGCACAACTTCGTCAAACATGGCTGGAGGCATCCTCATGAAGTTCTGGAATGCCGAGTGTCTTCGCTCCTGAGCTCGCACCATCAGCTTGTTGTACAGTCCATCCTCTGCTCTTCTGGTGAACCATCTTTGTACCCAGACGCTTCTTGGGCGCCCCGTTTTTCTTCCTGTAGTAGAGTTCACAGAGCCTGTAGATGGCTTCACACTATTTGCAGAAGGACGGTGGCTGCCAAAAGGTCTGTGTTACGATCCACGGTGGACATGACTGGATGCTATGGAAGAGGAAGAGGCAGATGAAGGCTGCAGAGGTCCGCACCGCAGGGCTGCTGTTCTGAAAGTGAGATCCAGATGTGTTGCTCCCCCTTTTTATATGCGGCAGTATAGGTGTCCCTTTGCATCCTCTAGGCATCCTCTAGGCATCCTCTAGGCATCCTCTAGGCATCCTCTAGGCAATCCTCTAGGCATCCTCTAGGCATCCTGTGGACATCCTTATATCCGAGATAGGTCCCCTCTGGGAACGCGTTTTTTTCCGTTTTAAACGCTTTTGTTTCCATGCTGCATCTGCTAGGCATCCGTTCTGCATCCGTTCCGCATCTGTTCCGCTTCCTCCCTGCGTCTGAGCAGATGCGAGTTGCACGGATGCGGAACGGATGCCTAGCGGTTATAGCGGATGCCGTAATGCGACTGCAGAACGTGATGCGTAGCGGTATTCGTAGCGGATGCAGAACAGACAAATTGGTTACATTTTCCGCGCAAAAGTTTTGAGCAGCTCAAAACTTTTCTGAGCAGATGAAACGTCAATAAACGGATGCTGGATGGATTAGAGAGGAAGCAAAACGGAGGCAGTGAGTACATCGTGTTAACCAACTGATGGCAAGCTTTTTTGTCCGTTTTACATCCTCTTTGCATCTGTTGGTGCAGTGTGACAGGGGCTTAAGTATTTCAATTTGATCCATAAAGTCCATTTGATGATCTGAGACCATATACTACAACAAACCATAGATTTATTATTGTGGGAGTCTCAAATATGAGCATTGTATCATTTCAAAATGATGACAGAACCCAATGCAATATGGACTGATTATTTCACAGATTTGAGTATGGAGGGATCTGTATCTGAATTTAAATCCCTGTATCTCTCAAATATATTTTACAAAAGATCACTAAATTAGATGGAGAATCAATGGTCTGCCCCAAAAGGGGATCAAATAATGTTTTGGTAGAGAGGCAAAATAGAACTAACTGAAACAAAGGACTTCAATCCTATCTCTTGAATGGTGAAAGATTATGGGGAAAGGGAGAAATATAAAAAGGAATGGAAAAGAATGTTTGGTACAGTATAATCATTGCACTGTAATCACATCTCACTGATGTTTAATCAGTGGTTGTATGCATTATAACACTTTGTTCAAATCACATTAATTTGATGATGATGATGATGATGATACATAATTTGTTGCATAATCAGTCAGATATTTAGGCTGAATTTGGCATTTTTATCCATATATTGAGCCCTTCCCAAGGACATGGGATAGGCAGATGTTGATCTTTGATGGCTTTAAAGGTAGTAAAAAACAACAATAATAATAAATTCATCATAATTCTGATTCAGTGGCTCAATCATTCTTACTAAATCTTCTGTTATTCAATTTCCCTTTCTTTTCCTTCCTATTGCTTTCTTCCTTTATTTTATAAATATTCTTCTCCTCACTCACTCTTAAGTACTTTAATTCTATTTTGCCATATAAACATTTTGACAAACAATGTATCTTATTATATTTTTATCTATCTTGTATATTCCTAAAATAATATCTACTTTCTTATATTATCCATACTAATGTGTATATGTACTACACTATAGGAGAAACATTGATAGCCTGAAGAGGAGTTAAATTGATTAAGGGGCTGAAAAGGAAAAAAAAACAAATAAACAGGACAAACAGAAGTATTGAATACATTTAACTAAAAAAAATTCTGAAAGGAGACATGAAATTGTGTTCAAGACTCTGAAGAGATGATACATAGAAGATGTGGCAGAATTGCTCAAAACTTTTCCAGAAGACAGAATAAGAAACAATGGATTTAAAATTAGATATAATTCAGTGGAACTTCAAGAAAAAGCCATTCAGTAATTCAGCAGACTATCTTGAAATTTGTGGATAGTTTATTGACTGTGCTTAAACCAAGGCTGGATGGCCAATGTTTCAGAATGTAGTGAATTCTTGCATTAGACTGGGAATTACATGAGATTGTTTGTTGCAGTGGTTGTTTAGCAAATATTATAGATCAAGGAAATATTGGGTGATAAACACATGCAGCAGTCATTAAATATGTACTGTGGTCCTTACACAAATGCCATGGCTGTTAAATGAATCCATTTTATTCAATGGGTGTTTTTTCACAGTAACTGAAAGCAAATACTGCAATCCAACAAATAAATAAAACAACCTAAAATAATTGTCATGTGACCCTGGTGCTTCAAATAATTATCATTGCCAAGCACCCAAAACATGTGACTGTGGGGCTCATTGGAACTTCAGAATCAGGTCATAGATACCTTTTGTGGATTACATCATAAATTCAAATGGGCACTAAGCAGCTGGTCATAAGCAAGTAATGTTTGTATTAAACAGTGATATCCCACATCCAAATCACCCGGCCCTATCTGCAAGCCTGCAAGGGAGGGGTTTTTTTAATACTAATGGTAGAGTTCTATTATCTTTAATTGGATCCAGAATGAGTTGTGGAAACTTATTACTAGACATGCACAAAGCATTTAGAAGCCCTTATCTTCTCTGTTTGATCCAGCCTTGAAATAGACTTGTAGAACCTGAATTGAAATAATGATGGCTTACATCATCAGGAACGGCCCTGTCCCACTGCACTTACAGATGCAAAGAGGATGTAAAATGTTAAAAAAAGCTTGCCATCCATTGGAAAACGCGCTAAGTGCATCTGTTGTGTACTCACTGCATACGTGTTTCATACGCTCTATCCCTCGATCCGTCCACTGCGATTTCATCCGTGCAAGAAGTTTTGAGTTGCACAAAACTTTGTGAATGGAATAACTTTCCACCACGTACGATGTACATCCGTGACAATACAGGCAAACAAACTTTCTATGTCCGAGTTATCCCGTTAAACGTCCGCTGTATCCTCTCTGCATCCTCTGGGCCATCCCCTCAACTCAATCCACTGCAGCGTGAAAACGGAAAGAGGGAGGAAACAAAGGTACACGGAATGTCTACACAGCGTTTATAGCATGGAAATAGAAAGGATGTAAGCGTATGCAACTCGAATATGAAGGATTAAAATGGACAAAACGTTGTATCTGGGATGTATCTCAAATATTTAGGGCTGCTCAGTATGTCTAGAGTAGGTAGAGAACACCTAGCAGACTACCGATATTTTCCTATAAAAAAGGGGAAAAATCATCTGGATCTCAGTATGACTCCAGCAGCCTGATGTACAGACCTCTCACCTTGGTCTTCAACATCATCAATTGTTCTCCACCATGGATCATGACACAGTCCATATGAGTGTGTGGGTCTGAGGATGGATCGTGAGAAGAATGGAGTTTGGACTCTATGATCAGTTGATGTGGAGCTGAGGAATGAAGACCCTCGTGCATTCCATCACTTCATGAGGATGCCCACCCAGCCATGTTTGACGAAGTTGACAGCGTCTGAGACCCAGCAGTTGACCAAGCCTAGCACCAACTTCCATCCAACCTGGACCCTGGACTGAAGGTGGCACTGACTCTCTGCACCGGGCCTCTGGAAACACATACAAAAAACATGCAGTATGCATGGAAAGTGGCCACACAACAGCATCAGCAAAGTGGTCAGAGAAGTGGTGCAACCATCATCGAAGAATACGTGGAGGAGCTCCTCAAGTGCCCCGCCACTGAACAAGGCTGGAGAAAACTTGCAGAAGAGTGTATCAGAGGTGGAACTTTCCCATACCGTTGGAGCCATAGATGGGAAGCACGTGGCCTGCAAAGCTCCAGCCAACTCATGGTCCACTTATTCAACTCAAGGGCTTCTTCAGTATCATCCTCTTTGCCATGGTTGATGCTAACTACAAGTTCATCTACATCACTGCTTCAGGCAACGGGTCAGCTTCAAATGGCCAGGGGATACAATGCTATGGACCTCAAGGATGGGATGGAATGCAGCCTCATCATGGGTTTCCAGATCCAGACCCCCTACCCAATTGACACACAAGATGTTGCCCTACTTCATCATTGGTGATGACGCCTTCTTCCCTCAGAACCTACCTCATGAAGCTGTACACTTCACAGAAACCTCACCCATGAAAAGAGGATCTTCAACTACAGGCTGTCCAGGGCAAGACGGATGGTGGAGAACGCCTTGCATCCTGGCCAACAGGTTCAGATACTTCTCACCACCATGCAGCATGACTGTGAGGAGCATTGTGGAAGCTTGTTGCATCCTGCACAATCTCATGCACACCGCGTACCCAGTGTTGCAAACCAGACTGTGGACCGTCAACAAATGGGGACATGGAGACTGGTGATGGAGGCAAGGACGAAACCTGATAGACACTGTGGATGTGCAGGCCCCAACAGAGCTTCATGCGAGGGGAAGAAGCAGCGCAACCTACTGAGACACTGGTACAACTCTCCGCTGAAGCAGTTGAGTGGCAAGACCGGATGATAGATGATTAATGGATGCTTCCTTGAGCCTGTCGCATAACACTGATGAGATTGTGCCATGTTGTTGGAGCGGTCCTACAATGAATAGGGCATTAATAAAGAGCTTTGTTTATTTTTAAAATGTATGATCAATGAAAAAATTGTTATTGATAATAAAGGTCCATATGTGTGGAGCAGGGATGCGGGACACACGTCCCACATGCTTACACTGGAGGTTTATCTATCCCACAACTACTCTTTATCTATCCCACAAGCATGCAAAGGCTAACCATTTGTTAAAAGTTTCACCAACACTTTACTAAGGTAAAAAATGAACCAAGTGTTTAAGCAAAGATTCCTTTATTAACTGTCTTAGGCAAACTTTGATGTCTTTAAATAAGCAATGAACCAAGTAAACTGAATTAAGTGTGTTCAGCAAAGATAATCTTTATTAACTGTCTAGGTAAAACTTATAACTTTATTAAAAAAGCAAAATGAATCAAGTGTAAAGTGTGTGTAAGCAAAGATAAACTGAACAGTACAACTCAGTCTGTGACACTATTCTCAGTCACTCTGAGTCATGTCCATGGTCTCAGCTGTTAAGCGGGCAGGACTGTGGAGGTGGCTGTGGCTTGAGTGCTGGTCTGAGGCACCTTGGGTGTTTGGCCCCGAGAGGTGCAACAGGGATGGTGTGTTCAGGAAGCTCTCAGAGAGCTGACTCAGTCCCGTCAGGTTGAGAGGCCCTTCATCAAGTACCTGGGATGTCAGGCCCAAGACTGATGACAGAATGTCCATTGACAGGCTTGGCTTGTGGGGGAGGAAGGAGGAGTGTAGTGGGGCTCTCTGGTCTGCATTGGTGCGAGGTGTGGCATCGTGTGGCATGCGATGAACTGGGCCTGGACTGGAAGGTCTTGCTTCTGCTGTGGAGTCCTGGTATTAAGCCTTGTAGGTGAGAGGCTTGTTGAAAGCCCGTGAAGGGCTGTTGAACCTCCTTGGGTGGAGGAGCAGGCCTGGACTGGGGTAGGAGCAGCTTCAGCTAGACCTTGAGGGTGTGCAGAAGTGCTGTTATCTTCTCCTTCATCACCTGGTACTGGGCCTCAGGCAGGTCCCTGAGGGTGTGGCTATGTAGTGATAGTTGTGCAGCACCGAGGATCCTCTGACAATGACCAAGCTGAGAGAGAAGTTCTTTGCTGGGTCATTCATTGTGTCCCTGATCTCAACAGACACTGTGGTTCTGGCCTCCAGTCTGCCTCTCTTCCTGCATCCGGTGAGTTGGGGGTGGGCGTGGGTGTGGTTGGCCTCTGGTGACTCCTGCTTCTTCCTCCATTTGTGACAGGGGATCCACCTGCATGGGGAGGCAGCTGTCAGGGGTCTCTGCCATGGGACCCTCTGAAGACACCTGCCTGACAGGCTCGCTGGCTCTGGCTGGAAGAAGAACTGGGTCTGTGGGCTGTCTGAGGGAGAGGGTGTCAGAGGGGCTGCTCCTCAGTGGCAGATCTCACCCTCCAGGAAACTGCACTTGGCCATGAACATACATCTCCTGTGAGTGAGCTTGACAGCGGCGCTCCCGGATTTCTTGAGTGTAGCTTGCCATATCAGGTGTGCATGTGCTTCTACCATCCAGGAGACATCCGCAGTGTAGCCCAGGATCTCTGCCTTATCTATCCAAGCTGCCTGCTTCTTCTTGGTGTCATGATAGAGTCTGTGGCCCTTTCTCTAGAGGTACTCGTTCTCCCTCAGCCATTCCAGCACCTCATCCTCATTTCCTCAGAAACGGTGTACTGTCCTCTCTCCCCTTCTCCTCCTTGCCTCTTCCTCCCTCTGGCAGGAGCTACAGCAGCAGGGCCTTCAGGGCTTGAGCAGCAGGGCCTTCGGGGCTTGAGCAGCAGGGCCTTCAGCAGCAGGGCTTTGAGGCCTGGGGCTGGTCACCACAGCAGCAGCAGCTGCTGCAGCAGCAGGTTCAGAGTTAGTGCCAGGGGGTGCGATGCTGGTTCTGTCCTCCTTGCTAGGGCTGGAACAAGTAGCCACGGCTTCCTCTTTTTCCTTGACTGACGAACCATGGTGTTCCTGCTACATGTATGTGCAGCACGTCTTTCCCCTGAATGCTGACTCGCATGGCGTGCTGCATCCTTTTATATCCGCGGAGCTGAGGCAATTCATATTCCTCGCATGCGCAGTGAATGCTTTGCATCTGACATACATCCACGCAGCATCTGCTTACTTCCTATAGGCGTCTGTGATGCATCCGTATAATCCGCTATGAGTCCGCTTCTCAATTTTCCCCAGATGCCTTCAGAGGTGTCATCCACTTCCATCTGCGTTCATCCACTAGGCTTCCTATGAACATCCTCTTAACATCCCCGCTACGTACTACCCACGTCCGTTCTTTTCTGTTCTGTTTATGCAAATTTTTGTCACTTTTTGGAGGCGGATGACAACGGATGAAAGCCACCCCCGAAATTTTGCTCGTCCGCTGTGTCCTTTATGCATATGTTTTGCGTCCGTCGGCCAGTGGGACCTAGCCTTAAGGCATTTGACAAGCAGACAAACAGCACTCAATGTGTAATCCTTATTGGAACTGCATCTCCATGGAGGAAGTATGCAGTGGGTACCCAAAGGCTCTGTCTTGAACTTCAATATCTTCATCAATTATTCAGACAAAGGGATATAAGGGGAATTATTTAGACAAAGGGATATAAGGGGAATTATTTAGACAAAGGGATATAAGGGGAACTCAAAAAATTTTCAGATGATACCAAACTCCAATTCCAACACTCCAGAAGATAGGCTCAAGATGCAGAAGGTTCTTGACAGACTTAAACGCTGGGCCCTATCTAACAAAATGAATTGAATAGTGAGAAAAGTAATATTCTACATTTAGGCAAGAAAAACCAAATGCCCATTGAATGAGTAGAACAGGTGGTTCAATAGTAGTAAATTGGAGTCCTAGTAGACAATTCCTAAATATGAAACAGCAATATTCTGCAACTACCAAAAAAGCCAACATAGTCTTAGGCTGTGAGGGATAGAATCAATATCACATGAAGTGTTCATACAATTTTATAATGCCTTGGTAAGACCACACTTGGAATATACTGGAATATATTCCAATACTGGAATATTGCATTCAGTATTGCATCCATGGTGTGTTTTTTTATATGAAAGGGTTTCATGCTATGGTTGTAATTGTGAAAAATGCTCATAAGTCACATTTTTCATTGCTGTTGTAACTTTGAACAGCTTTGAAGTGAACTGTAGTAAATTGAAGACTACCTGTATTGTTCTACTTGCCTCTTTGTAGGACTTCTTTGCTTGGAAAGTTATTGGAACTGTTATAACATTTAAAATTCTAGCCATGAACTTTTTGGACAGACACTCTTTGGCACTCATCATTTCAGTGATTTTAATGGAAAAACAGTTATAGGGCAGATCCCATTATTGCTCTGACTCCTAACTTATTTAATGTATAATGACATTTTGTGTCACTATAGAGATTAACTTTTGAGAAAGAAAGCTCTAACATTCTGGGAAGTGCATTAACTGTGTTAGAAAAGCCACCTAAATGCTTTTCTAAACCATGCTACAATTGAAACAAAAAAATAAGATAAGTGAAAAAATAATGAAAAAGTCAGAAAATTTACAGGCAAGTGAGCTGAAGAGATATGGTCAATGCACCAAATAGTCTGTCAACATATTCTAGACAAAGAGATATTTCTTCCACTGATTCTATTTATGATTATCATGATCAAATTTTTGCCAGGTGCCAAATATATATTTAAACTTACACACACTCACAAACCGCTGTGACTTTGAACATAACAAATGCTTATTACTGTGGTTCAGAAGAGATGTACCCTGCATTTAGCCTTCCTGGGTTATTAAAGCAGCCACAGGGAGGCTGGGTGAATGGAATCCATTGGTTATTCTTTCAGATGATCTCTGACAAGGACAAGATAGGATTTGGACCTACTTCTTTCCTCTACTTGACATCCCTGCAGGTTTCGATACCATCAACAATTATATCCTTCTCGATTGGCGATAGGATGGCAAAGTGTTGTGCTGTTTCACTACTTTTGTTCAGAGGTCAATTCCACATGATGGTGATTGGAAGGAGACATTCTGCCCTCAGCCACTATTATATGAGTGCCACCCTGTATGTATTTTGTGACAGTGGTGGAGGCAAAAAATTATTATACCACTTGAGTGCTAACTGTCAGAAGGTTTCC
This sequence comes from Laticauda laticaudata, assembly GCA_004320025.1. Classification (NCBI taxonomy): domain Eukaryota; kingdom Metazoa; phylum Chordata; class Lepidosauria; order Squamata; family Elapidae; genus Laticauda; species Laticauda laticaudata. The sequence goes on from BHFT01021383.1 coordinate 19,240, forward strand.
AAATGGTTTGGGACCTTTTGGAATGTGGTCCAACTACAATCTGATCAACAAGTCACAGTGAATGACTGAAACTTCTATATAATTCCATGCTGTCCATGTTGGATACTTTGAAGGGAAATGGGAATAAGATTGTCATGATTTAAAACCTACATTTTAGCAGTTCTATCTATAGATTTGCCAAGGGCCCTGTCTAAAATATATTAAATCCAATAAATTCTTAATATTAACATATATTTAAAAATCATAAATGTATTTCCTAGGTCAGAGACTTATATCCATTGCTTGAAATGTCAGTTAATTAAGAAGGAAATGTATATTATTTGAAATAAGAAATCAATGTCCCCAATTTGTATTTACATGCATTACAAAGTTTGTGGGTTTGAAGGCTTCAATACATTTCACAAATTGAACATCTGTTAAATCACATCTATTAATAATTTGAGATTTGGTATTGAAACTGAACAAAGAGAAACTGGCCAATCTTGGAAGCTTGATTCAGAGCTTTGGAAACAGACAAATCTATAGTTTGGGAAACCTCCTGATCTGATCTGGAGTCCAAGCCTACCTGAACTCCAGACTGAGAGTTAGATTAAAAATAATATATTTTGTTCTTATACTCTAGCATGAGAAAAACACAAATTGCTATAACATTTGTGGGAAAGAACTCCTTGAAGGTTGAAAGATGCTAAAAAAATCAGTCCTGGAATTTTCAAAGTACACTTTTTAAAAAAATATATAGCATATCTTGAAGAAGAAAAACGTTTTTCCATAATTTTGTTGTTTGGGGGCCAGGATATTTGTGTGACTATAGGTCTACAGAAAACTTTGAACCAAATTGAACAGGTAAAGGCCCTGTCACACTGGCCGACGGATGCAAAACGTTTGTAAAAAGGACACAGCGGATGAGCAAAATGTTCCATTCCTTGGTTTATCCAATCTCAAAGTGCCCCGAATTTGCATAACCAGAGCGGACAACACGGAAAGGAACGGATGGGGGGAGGACGTAGGGCGGATGGAAAGCGGATGCTCCATGGAAGCCTAGCGGATGGAAGCGGATGAAAGTGAATGGAAGCAGATGGCACATCCGCAAGGCAATCCGGGGGAGCACAGCAAAGCGGACGCGGAACGGAAAGAGTGGTGCAGAGCGGATGCGAGTGGATGAAGCGGATGCAGAGCAGAAGCCTAGGGGAAGCCTAGCGTTCACTGCACATGCAGGGAGATGCATTGCGTCAGCCTCGCGGATATAAAGGGAAGCTCGCAAGCAAGTCACCATTCAGAGGAAAGACCTGCTTCCAGACACAGCTTGCCAGCCAGCCAGCCAGCCAGCCAGCAACCAACAACCATGGGGAAGAAACGGAAGCCTCTGCCATCTGCTGCCAGCCCTGGCAAGAGGGACAGGGCCACCCTCCTACCCCTGGCCCTCACTCCTGCTTCTGCTGGGGCTTCAGCTGCCCGGCTCGATCTTCTGGTGCTGGGCTTCTGCTGATGATGCTTCTGGAGGTGTGCTTCTGCTGATGCTGCTTCTGGTGGTGGTGTGCTTCTGCTGGTGCTTACTCTACTGATGCTGCTTCTGGTGTGGTGCTTCTGCTTCTGCTGCTTCTGGTGGTGGTGCTTCTCGCTCGTGCTTACTCTGCTGGCACTGCTCCTGGTGCTGTTGCTTTCTGCTGGTGCTTACTCTGCTGGCACTGCTCCTGGTGCTGGTGCTTCTGCTGGTGCTTGCCTCTGCTGGTGCTTCTTGGTGATGCCTGCTTCTGGTGGTGGTGCTTCTGCTGGTGCTTACTCTGCTGATGTTGCTTCTGGTGGTGGTGCTTCTGCTGATGCTGCTTCTGGTGCTGGTGCTTCTGCTGGTGCTTACTCTGCTGGCACTGCTCCTGGTCCTGCTGGTCCTGCTGGTGCTTACTCTGCTGGTGCTTGCTCCCTGGTCTGCTGGTCCTGCTGGTGCTTCCTGTCCTGCTGGTGTCCTGGACCTGCTGGTGCTCCTGGTCCTGCTGGTCCTGCTGGTGCTCCTGCTCCTGCTCCTGCTCTCTGGTGCTGCTGGTGCTCCTGGTCCTGCTGGTGCTTACTCTGCTGGTGCTGCTCCTGGTCCTGCTGGTCCAGCTGGTGCTCCTAGTCCTACTGTACTCCTGGTCCTGCTTGGTGCTCCTGGTCCTGCTAGTGCTCCTGGTCCTGCTGGTCTGCTGGTGCTCCTGTCCTGCTCCTGGGTGCTGCTGGTCCTGCTGGTGCTCCTGGTCCTGTCATGGTGCTGCTGGTGCTGCTGGTGCTCCTGGTCCTGTTGGTGCTGCTGGTGCTGGTGCTGGTGCTGCTGCTGTGGTGGTGGTCCTGCTGGTCTGCTTTTGCTTGGCTCCGTTGTTGCTGCTGCTGCTGCTACTGCTGCTGGTGGTGTGGAGGAAGCAGCCCTACAACCTCGAAGCCCTTATGATGAGGGCCCATATGGCCTGCCAAAGGGAGGAAGAGGCAGACGCATGAACGGGAGAGGAGGCAATACACCATAGAGAGGAACATGAGGAGGAGGTGCTGGAGTGGCGGAGGAGAACAAGTATCTATGGCAGAAGGGACACAGGCTCTATCGAGACACCAAAAGGAAGCAGGCTGCTTGGAGAGAGAAGGTGGAAGCCTGGGCTACACTTCGGAGCTGCTCCTCGGCTGGTGGAAGAACATGCACACCTGGTACGGGAAGCTGCAGCTCAAGAAATCTGGCCAGGCCGCGGTCAAGCTGATGGACCTGTGAGATCTACGTGATGGCCAAGTGCAGCTTCTTGGAGGGTGAGATCCACCACCAAGGAGCAGCCCCTCTCACAACCCTCTCTCTCAGGCAGCCTGCTGAGAGCCTGCTGAGTCAGCTCCTGTGTCCAAGGCAGGTATCTGTGGAGCGTGCCACGACGGAGACCCCCTGACAGCTGTACTACCCTGCGGAGTTCGTGGAGGACCCTCTGACGCAGTGGGAGAAAGGAGACGGCACTTCCACCACAGCCAACCCACATCCAACCCCAGCTCCACCTCCACCAAAAGGGAAGAGAGGCAGACCGGGAGGGCAGAGCCACACTGTCCTGCTGGAGAAAAGAGACACCCCATCAGGAGCAGCGTAGATCTCCTCTCTCAGCTGATACACACCGACGCCCATCCTCCAACCGCAAGCCCTTCCTCACCTACGTCAACAAGACCCTCATGAACATGTCGGAACCCCAGTACCAGGTGGTGAAGGACAGGATCACTGATCTTCTTCACAACCCTCCAGACCAAGCTGAACCTGCTCCCACCCAGTCCAGGCCTGCTCCTCACCCCAGGTGATGTCACAGCCCTTCCAAGGCTTTCACAGGCCCTCCCCTACCAAGACTATGGCTACCAGGAGGTCGAGCAGCACAGGCAGCCCTTCCCAGTCCAGGCACAGGTACATCGGATCCACCGATCCACTGATCCCACCCATGCCACCAGTGCCACCGCATGCCACGATGCACCCACGCCACGATGCCACCACGCCAGCCCTCACCCAGCTGCAGACCAAGACAGCCCCACTACACTGCTCCTTCTCCACCCCACAGCCAACACCGGTCTCAGTACATCTGTCATCGGTATTGGGGATGACAACCCATGTCATGGAGGAAGGGGCTCTCACATCACGGGGCTGAGCCAACTGTCTGAGAGCTTCCTCAACACACTGTCCCCTATTGTCCTCTCGGGGCCAGGCACCCAGTGGTGCCTCAGACCAGCACTCCCAGCAGCAGCCACCTCCACAGCACCTGGACCCTTCACCCCTGAGACTGGGCACGCCTCAGAGTGCAGAGATCGGGTGGCTACCTGTTGACTTATTTTTTGCTTTGGACACTTGACTTGGTCATTTTTCTTTTACAGCTTGTTATTTATAAAGATTATATTTGCTTTCACACACTTGCTTCATGTATTTTTGACAATAAAGTCTTGGTGGAAAACTTTTAGAAATGGTTTAAGCCTTTGCATGCTTGTGGGATGGTAATGGATAGCAGTGGGATGGGCAGGGATACCTTGTGGGGTAATAGCTGTGGGATGGGCAGGATACTTGTGGTATGGGCAGGGATACCTTTGGGATGGTAATAGCTTGTGGGATAGATAAACTCCAGAGCAAGCATCTGGGACTGTATGGTCCACCCTCCCAGGTGCCACACCTATGCCCTTTATTATCATAATATTAATAAATAATATCTAACATGTCAACATAAACACAATTCATTATTAAATGCCCTGTTCATTGTAGGCCCACCCCAACATACATGGCTTCAATCTCATCAGTGTGATGAGGCAGGCTGAAGGAGGCATCCATTAAGCATCTATCATCCTGTCTTGCCACTCCACTGCTCCAGATGGGGAGTTGCACCAGTGTCTCAGGTGGGTTGCGCTGCATCTTTCCCTCACGTGAAGCTCTGTTGGGGCCTCGCACATCTTAGTGTCTACCAGTTTCGCCCTTGCCTCCATTCCCCAGGCCTCCATGTCCCCATTTGCCTTATTGGAGGTCCATGAGCCTGTTCTGCAAGATTGGGTAGCGGTGCGCATTGATGATTGTGCAGGATGCAGGAAGCTTCCACGATCCTCCTCACGGTCTCCTGGGCAATGCTGCATGGTGGTGACAAGTATCTCGGAACCTGTTGGCCAGGATGCCAAAGGCGTTCTCCACCACCTGCCTGCCCTGGACAGCCTGTAGTTGAAGATCCTCTCTCATGGGTGAGGAGTCTGGAAGTGTAGGGCTTCATGAGGTACGTCTGAGGGAGAAGGCATCATGCCCCACGATGAAGTAGGGCACATCTTGCGTGTCGTTGGGCAGGGGGTCTGGATCTGGGAAGCCCACAATGAGGTTCCGTTCCAGCCCCTCCTTGACGTCATGGCTTTGTATACCTGGGGCATCTTGAAGCTGACCCGTTGCCTGAAGCATCAATGTACATGAACTTGTAGTCAGCATTGACCATGGCAAAGAGGATGATGCTGAAGAAGCCCTTGTAGTTGAAACAAGTGGACCCGACTTGGCTTGAGCTTTGCAGGCCACGTGCTTGCCATCTATGGCTCCAACGGTGTGGGGAAGTTCCACTTCTGATACCACTGCTCTGCAACTTTCTTCCAAGCCTTCTTCAGTGGAGGGGACCTGGAGGAGCTCCCTCCAGGTATTCTTCGATGATTGCCTGCACCACTTCTCTGACCACAAATGCTGATGGTGTTGTGTGGCCCCCCCAGCCGTACTGCATGCTCCTGTAGATTGTTCCTGACGCAGGTGGCACAGAGTGATGCACCTTGAGCCCAGGTTCCAGGCTGGGCTGGAAGTTGGTGTTTGCCTTGGTCAACCTGGGTCTCAGCCGCTCCACAACTCGTCAAACATGGCTGGAGGCATCCTCATGAAGTTCTGGATGCACAAGGGTCTTCGTTCCTCAGCTCCACCATCAGCTTGTTTGTACAGTCCATGCTCTGCTCTTCTCCCGATCCATCTTCGGACCAGACACTTCTTGGCCGCCCTCTTTTTATTCCCGTAGAAAGTTGAAAGAGCCTGTGAATGGCTTTCCACTGTTGCAGAATGATGGTGGCTACCAAAAGGACTGTGTTACGATCCATGGTGGACATTGACTGGATGCTGGTGGAAGAGCAAAGAGCCAGATGAGGCTTGCCAAGAGGTCCGCACAGCAGGGCTGCTGGACTGAAAGTGAGATCCAGGTGAGTTCTTCCCCCTTTTTTAGGCAATATAGGTTTTCCACTTGGTGTCCTTTTTGCATCGCTCTAGGCATCCTGCAGGACATCTTAAATATCCGAGATAGGTCCCTTCTGCAAACGTTTTTTCCGTTTTAAATGCTTTGTAATGTGGAGCTGCATCCGCTTTCATCCTTTCTCCGTCTGTGCTACTAACGCTGCAAGTCCGTTCCGATCCGTTTCGCTTCCTCCCTGTGTCCGTTTTCCACTGGAGCAGATGTGAGTTGCGCGGAGCTGCAGCGGATGCCTAGCGGATATAGCGGATGCGTAATGGATGATGACGGATGTAGAACGGATGTTCCCTGTATGCGTTGTGGATGCAGAATGGACACATTGGATACATTTTCGCGCTACAAAAAGTTTTGAGCAGCTCAAAACTTTTTGAGCAGATGGAACCTCAGTCGACTGATGCTGGATGAATAGAGAGGATGAAAAACGGAGGCAGTGAGTACAGAACGGATGAAATCGCGTTAACCAGCGGATGGCAAGTGTTTCTCTCCGTTTTACATCCTCTTTCCATCCGTTGGTGCAGTGTGACATGGGCTTAAAGAACAAGACAAAAAGGATATTAATAGAAAACAAATAGTGTCTTTATTTGAATGAATGGATGGATGGATGGGTGGATGGATGGATGAATGAATGGTGGTATGAAGAATTGATTCACCTGTTTTTACATGAAACAAATTGAGTTATTGGCCATGCTGTCTCAATAACAAAACTCATGAAAATTTTTACACAGTAACTGTGGATGAGATTTGAAGAATTGGGTTAGGGTTAGGGCTCATTCCACAAAACAGTGGTATCTGTAGTGTGTATGTTTGTGTATCAGCATTAGTAAGATGATGGTCTGTCACAACTCAGGCCTTACACTTTTTGAATGTGTGTGCAGAGTTAACCTGTTTTCATAAAGGGAAGATGATTGCATCATGATGCACTGTCTGCTATCTTGCAAATATTGTCACCCTCCTACAAATGCAACTGTTTGGGACAGTTTGGAATACTCAGATACTGAGTATCTGTTGATTCCTGCATCCACTCCTGGTCTATAACTCTCCCCAAAGGTTTTAAATTGGGTGATTACAACATTGGATTGGGCTGGGGGTGAGGAATGGATTCAGTGTGGAGATCAGAACTGTTTCATCGGGGAATAGAGAAGGAAATCATATTCTCAAAGCTGTTGTGTACTAAATCATTGCTGAGGAAGTCGTGAAAACTGAATTACAATTGGATGATTAACCTTTCTTTTATTTCCTTGAAAGGGTTGTTAGAGGCATGATTACTTAATAAGGATAGGTTCAAAACTAGTCCTTAAAAATACAAATGTGCATTTTTATATGTGTGTGTTGAAACCTCTTTTATAATGTAACATTACTATGCATTCATGCCTCTCCATGAATTTATAAAATGAATTGAAAAATACAACAAAACTGTTCAGCTTCTTTCTAAAATTACAAATTTCATTTTTAAGGGCTAGGGATGGGGCTTAATGCTTGGTTGCTATTTTTCTATTTGTATTGTTTATGATGTGTTCTTTGACTAGACTATTTCTATTTGTGTGCAATCACTGGGCCATTCTGCCAGATGGAGAAGAACATCAACAAATAAGCCTACATGTATATGCATTAATTATGTTAAAGGTTTGATTCCCAGATGAACCTATTAAAGCAACCATCTGAGCTGAGTTTTATTAGTCCATAACAAAGGGTATTTATTACTAAGTAGCACTATTTTGGAATAGATTAGTAGTGAACAAAAAATAAATAAAAATGTCATAGTTGGCAATAGGGAAAATCAAACAAATTAAATTAAAATTATTACAATAGATCCTTTTGGTCTTTTTGATTTCTTGATATCATTGATTCACTTCTAATTCCTTAAACAAAGTAATCCATAGTGACCTTATTCTTATTGGTCTTTATTCATGAGAAATCAATGAAATGAAAAAATGCATTCAGTGCATCCTAGATGCCTCTTATGTGTGGTAGCCTCAAAAATATATCCAATGTATATATCTGCCACCCAAGTCTAGACCTACTGTATATATGATATATCGTTAGGCAGAACAGAACAGTTTAGTGCAAAGCAGTTAGGTTTTATTGAAACAATTTTCACCACATATAAGATTTGGCTCAGAAAGCTGTAGTAAGATTTACTTTGTCAACACATAGGGCAGTATTCCCACAGGGAGAACAGGAAGAATATCTCATTTGCTTCATTTTGAAACTTTATCTTGCATTCAACAATGTTTCTGCTCCCAAATGTTTACACCTCTTTCAATACTTCCAGAGAATTACTGTAAATATGTGAACTGTAATTGCAAAGCTTTGGAATGATGCAAGGGAAAAGTAAAAAGAAGTGTTACTCGGCTTTGGGAAACAGAAGACATGTTGTTTTGCAAATAAACTTTGAAGAGATTTTTCCATATAAATCTATATTAAAATGAAGCCCCCTTTAAAGTGCTTGAGACCTTCAAGAAGAATAGAAATAACCATGAACACAAAAAATAGGTTATTGTAAGAAGAAAAAAATACCTTACACTGAACAATTAGATGTCCTTTTTAATGGTTTTGTGATCACAAAACAAGGGGAAAAGAAACAAAAAGGGGGATGCTAGTTCAGAGGGATTTTATCTAATTTTATTTTAATTAGATCCTTCTTTGAACTGAGTTTCTAATTTTTCAATTAGCAATTAGCAGCTACAACTCATTCAGAATATCGTAAGGTGCCAAAGACACTAATTACACTACAGGAGTAGGAGTTGAAGAACAAGAAATAAAATTATCCATGAATGCTATTGGAGAAAAGGAATGATTGCATTATGTAATAATACGCTGATGTGAATCTAATTAGATTGAAATATTGGGAAACATCAGATGAGATTTAAAATGGATTACATCCTGGAGGTCATGATTTTATCATAAATATTGCCTTTTGAAGATATGGCTCCAAAATATGAAAACATTTTGTAAATGATAGTTGAATGTCAAATTATCCTTTAAATGGGCAAGATATTACTACAATGCAATTTCATAAGTAGAAGAATGGACTTGAATTTCAGATATCTTGACAAGTTCCTAACCTATAACTTGGCTTTTTATTGCCACACATATTTTTATAGATTTAGGAGAGAAATACTTTGTATATGCAAGTACATTAGCTATGCAGGTTAATAATGCATGAATGTAATGAGTAAATAAATCCAAATAATGCTCTGAATTTTAAAACTGAAATCCAAAGAAAGTAATTTATACTAGCACATTTATACCATACCCTGATAAAGCCATTTCCATCCATAGTGGGACTGGACTTTGCAGTTGTTCCAGATTGAGATGATTGAGGTCTCAAATATATAGTTATAGTGTGGTGATACTTGGCTGAGAAGCAAGTTTCATGTAAAGGATCTTAGAATTATAGTTTATCAAACATGAATATAAGAGAAAAATATGTTGTTACAAAAAAGAAAAATAACTTTGAAATATATCAATAGACAAAACTAAGAGATACAATAATGCTCTTCAGGTAATTGCAGAAGTAATCTACTGAAAAGGGCCACAAACTCTTCCAGAAAAAGATTAGCTAAGAACATATATTTTGTTTTTAAATTAGTGGAAGGAGATTCAGGTTGAATTACAGAAAGAGCCTCTTAGCTGTAGGAGGAATTTGACAGTTGGCCCAAGGAACCCTTTATCTCTGCAAGAAGTAGACAGTTGGAATCAATAACATAGTACATCCTTTTAAGATGCTATTGGCATTAGCACAACACCCAGTTAAATATTTATTAAAGAAACTTTCTGTAATGACTTCACAAAATTACTCTGGATCAGTGGTCACCAACTAGTGGGCCACAGCCCACTGGTGGTCCATGAGAAAATGTTGGTGGTCTGCAGAGAAATGACATACACAGAGCACCCACCAAAGCAATTAATCCAGGGTGCACAGGAACACAAGGCTGCAACGCCCACATGGTCCACAGGAACCCTCCCCGCCTATTCACTCCTTACCTGGAAAACTTGCCTGCTAAGTTGCTATTTTTCCTTTCCCGACCATCAGCTGTTCTGCTATGCTAGGAGATTTAGATTAGCTAGAAAGCAGGAAACCTTTGGATCTCTTGCTTTCTAGCTAATCTGTAGATCTTCGGCTCTGCTTTTAAGCAGAGTCAAACCTCCCTAAGGACTGAAGGTTCTAGTATTCAGTGCAGACTCAGATAGCCAATGGCAGAAAGATAGTTCTCTGAATCTGTGATTCTGTAAGCAACTCAATCTGCCTATCTGCTTTGCCTGATTTTGGGTAAAGGTTGCTCTTTTTTGTAAAAAAATCAATATTTACATAAATATTTATAATATTTACCTACATGCCATGCCCAGCCAGTCACATGACCACCAAGCCACACCCAAAATTAGGCCATGCCCAAGAACCAGTTGTTAAGAAATTTGAATCCCACCCTTGCCTCTGTGTGTTTGTGTGTGTGTGTGTATGAGAAAGAGAAAGAGGGAGGGAGAGAGAGAGAGATTAGATCAGATATCTCTCTCTCTCTCCCTCTCTCTGTCTCTCTCTCTCTCTCTCTCTCACACACACACACACACATTAATATCAGCAAGACACCATCAGTCAAAATTCATATTAGTGGTCCTCAGGATTGAGAATGATGAGTTTGGTGGTCCCTGAGGTCCAAAAAGTTGGCGATCTCTGCTCTGGATGATGTTTCATTGTAAAAATATCTGTGATGACCCAGGGTGGAATACAAAATAAACACAATCACAAAAATAGGTGAACCCCCTTTTATTCCTTCACTTTGCTTCAAAGCTCCAAATATACTTGACTGGAGACAACACCCCACACCCCAAGCAGTTATGAAAAGGAGGAAATGCCATTTAAACTAAAAATGTCTATAAATTATAAAGAGTAAAAACAACACAAACCACACTGAAGTAATTAAGGGAACCAGACAAGATAAGGGCTTGAAGACATCCTATTGGAACACACACTGGGAAGGATGCCAAACTCAGAGAGGAATGACAGACTAGAGATATTTCCACACTTTGTTTCCAGCACTGGCTCATACACATATTCATCCTTTTAACCAGTTCTCACAGCTGCAGCCCATGAAGAAGATCAAGGCCCTTTCGTCCCCTGTAGCCCATGCCATTCCTGTGTCTCCCTTATCCTCTCCTTCCTCCATGCCCTAGAATGGAGAAGGAATGGCCCTGCGTCTTCCTCTGTCTGCCCAGCCGGCCTCTGTCCTTCCCCAACCTCTGAAGCCACAGTTCCACTCCCTGTCAACTGTTCCTTCTCTCCCTTGGAGTCAGTCTCCAACAGGAGCATAACAACATCAACATAATAATCCAGCTTCAAAATAATTGAACTCTTCAAATTCCTGCACACAAACTAATTAAAATTAAAAATAAAACAGGAAGATTGGCTCCTAAACTTGGCTATCCATGGTATCTTATTTCTCATATAATTAGTTGTCCAGAATAATGTATTGAAGATGGATGGCCATTTAAATTTAATGAACAAATACATTGAAGTTTATTTATTTATTTCTTTGTTTCAAACATGTACAAGATAATAAGTATAGGTATGAACATAAACATGAACAAAGGAAATAAATACAGATAAATAGGGACAGTAAGAAAGGAATGGTAGGCATGCTGGTGCCCTTATGCATGCCCCCTTTAAGGAACTCTTAAGAATGGGGTGAGGTCCATGGTAGACAGTTTGAGGTTGAAGCTGTGAGTGGTTGAGGCTGTAACAATGGAGTCAGTAAGTTGTTCCAGATGTTGAGCACTCTGTTACTGAAGTCGTATATTCTGCAATTGAGTTTGGAGCAGTTTACCTTGAGTTTGTATCGGTTGTATGCTCTTGTATTGTTGAGTTTGAGCCTGTAGAAGTCATTGACAGGCAAAATGTTATGGCAGACAATTTTGTGGTCTATGCTTAGATTGGACAACAGACAGTGCAGTTCCTTATTGTCCAAGCCCAAAATTTCAAGCCTGAAGGCATAGGGAATACTATTGTGAGTAGAGGAGTGCAGTACTCTTCTCAAGAAATACCCCAGAACCTGATCAATCATGTTAATGTCTAATATACAGTGTAGGTTCCAGGGGGGCAAGCTGTATTCAAGGATTGGTCTGGCAAAGGTTTTGTGTGTTCTAGTTAGCAATTCAATGTTACCAGAGAAGAAGCTTCACAAAATCAGGTTAACAACTGTTAATTCCTTTTTGGCAATGTTGTTACACTGAGCTCTGGGGCTTAGATCATTTGAGATGAGTACTCCTAGGTCCTTGACCGAATGAGGGTTGTCTATGATATCATTTCCGCCCAACTTTTATTTGGTGTACTGATTTTTATTGCCAATGTGTAGGACAGAGCATTAATCAGTTGAAATTTGGAGTTGCCAATTACACGACCATACTGACACACAGTCAAGGTTGCTTTGTAGGGCAGCAGCATTGTAAATAGTATTAAATAATTTTACATCATTGTCAGAGAGGATACATCTGCTTTTAATATGATCGCATAGGTTGTTGATGTAAAGCAGAAAGAGTGTGGGTGCTAAAACACAGCCTTGGGGGACACTGCTGTTAACTGGTGTCAGATTTGATAGGGCCCTCCTTATTTTGACAATTTGTTGCCTGTTTGACAGGAATGCAACTATCCACTTGTGCAGGGATCCAGAGATACCATAAGAATTTAGTTTCAACAGTAGTTTATCATGCACGATTGTTAAGTTAAGTCAGCATTTGGTTATTAGGAAGTAGAAGACTTCAGGAACTAAAGGAATATGTATAGAAAAATGGCAAATCACAAAAGAAAAATCAGTCATGGTTCTTACCAAGCTTTGCAGCACAGTGATCAACAGAGTAGAAAAGATCAGTTTAAAATGGAACCAAAAAAGGAGATGCAACATAATGTGGAAATTATATAATAATATTGTTTATTTCACATGCTAGCAAAATAATGTTAAGATCATGTAGTTAAGAAATTTGAGAAATGTATATTGAGGGAAACTGGATTGGAAGAAGATGAGCTCCGTTTTAAAATTAGATGGAGAAATATCAATAACTTGTGCTATGCTGATAACACTACTCTGATAGCCAAAATTGCAAATAAACTGTACACACAAATAATGAAGGCCTATAGTGAAAAAAATAGGACGAAGCTATAACAAAGACTGACTAAAGATAATAGGTACAGCAACCTAGCGTTAGAACTGACTATGAAGATTTTGAAATGGTAGATGTTGTTTTCACCCCGTTAACAGTAAAGAAACAAGCAGTAAATATATATTCCACACTACCACTTGGTATACTAGCTGTGAAGGCCTTGGAAAAGATGCCTTAACCCTACCTAACCCTAAACCCTGAATTTGGATATATGGGTATCCTCAGGAAAGAGAGATAAAGGGACAAGTGACCCTATGCACTTCTGCACATAACTGTGATTTCTACTGGAATTTCTACTGTGGTTTCTTCTATCTGTTACTTCTTCCCTTCAAATTCCACATTAGCTTTCATAGCTTCCTGTTTCCAGATTCAAGAAATTCACACCTTGATCTTATAAAGTTTTCTATCATCGCTCCAACCAAAACTGAGATTTGTTCTACAAAGTCTAGGTGAAACCTAGCTTTTATGATTCATTATCATTGTTGTACTGAATGAGCAGCAGCAGTAGATTCAGGCCAATTAAATCCAACAATGTCAAATATACACAAAACAAAGTCAATTGGGAATCCATTCAAAAGGTCAGAACTAGCATGCACTAAACAGCAGTCTGGATGTTATGTCAACATGCTTACAAGTCTTCTTTCATCAGAATAGCCAGAGTGGAAAGGGCACAGAAACTAAAACAGCCATATTTATTCCCAACAATTTATCTTTTCAATGTTTTTTATCTCTGGCACAACACCGGAGGAGTGAACCAACATGCATAAAGCAATACAGCCCTAACTAGAAAAGCCAGTGAATGATAGAATTATAATCCAGCATTTGCAAGGTATTAAGAATGTGTATGTGACAATCTCAAATCCTTTTTTAGGCAACACATTCAGAAATATATTGGTAGTTTAATAGATTACCACTTTTCTGAAAGGACTAGGAAATAACAACCTGCATTGCTCTGGAACAGAAACTAAATAAATACTACATCAGTAACAATATAACAGAGTTGGAAGAGACATTTAAGGTCATCTAGTCCAATTCTCTATACAAGCAGGAAACCTGACATCATTCTGGACAATCTTACAAACTTCCAAGGATGGATCATTGTTCTTACTATCAATTTCACTTCTAAGTCAATCCCCCATATGTAAAATAGGCAGTGAGCAAAGTAAGGCAGCTGTTGTACGAAAGCTCATGGAACCCAATTGTTTCTTTTTTTTGTTTTCTTTGCTTTGCCAAAAATTATAGGCACTGGAAAGAATGGGGCTAGGGACAGTGTTTCAATGAGATATCTATGAAAAGCTCAGTCTATTTATTCCAATTTTAAAGCCTGCTGATTTTTCTTTGTGAATCAATAACCCCCTTTTTTTTACAATATAGCAAGCAATCTCTTTCCCAGTTCTGTATATGCTATATATCTTTGATAATCACTCTGAAAGACCCCAGTTAGTAAATTACTACATCCAAATATATAGTTCTTAGTGAAATGCATGAGCTCCTATTCATCTCTCACCCCTATTTGTCTTTATATATCTCACAGCATTTGCCAGTAATTATATCCCTCTTTATAATCTGCACTCCCCAGTTAAGGCAGGTAATTGATAGCTCCTGGAAAAAAAATCATTAATCCCCAAGTGGGTCCCACATGTTTTCCCACACTGAGCTATTTTATTGTGTGCATAGAATGTATATATGTCTCTTTGTGTGCATAGTTAGTTTTTTCTCCTTTGTAATTTGAGTGTTCAAATTATTGTACATCTCATGGTTCACAAGAGAATTTACCTGCAGAATGAAGGACATAAATTTAAATGGAATCGATCCACTCCAATCTGTTGCTAATGGAAGACATACAATTCCTACTATAGAGATGGCTGTTACTTAAAAGTGACCCATTGTAATCTAAAATTTGGGTTTAATTGTCCTTGTGAAATCATGACAATGAGTTTGTGCTATATGTTAGAAAATTAAAGGGAATCCTGAAATCATGTAAGTCAGGTTCTGCCTTTTTTTAAAAAAAAGTTACTTTCTTATTGTCATAGACATAGTAGTAGCGATGCAGTTAACATCAAACAGGACTTCTCAGCAAAAGATTATCATGATGATGATGTAGTAACAACCAAGGGGAGAAACAGAGGACTAAATTTAAGAAAAGATAAGAATAGAGGTTAGTACTCTATTACAGATATTTGGGGGAGGGGGAAGGAATGGCAACTTAATCAATCCTTATGGACACTGAAGGCTTCTTTGTGGACTGCTGGCTCACAACTCTTGCAATATCAGGTGAAAAGGAAGCAAAGATCATCAGAACATTGAGTTTTGTTCCAGTGGTGTAAGGGACACTGAAAACAGCTGAGCTGAAGTTGTGGGAGCATTATCACTTGAGACCTTCAAGAAGAGATTGGATCACCATTTGTCAGAAATGATGTAGGGTCTCCCACTTTGGCGGGGTGGTGGTGGTTGGACTAGATGATCCATAAGGTCCCTTCCAACTCTGATTATCTGTTATCTGAGCTTTGAGCTGTCACAATGTTGTTAACTCAGAACTTTGGAAATAATTTTTGAACTGGGGCAAGATCACACTGAGAAGCCATCAAAGTTCCCCTTCCTATAGCTTTATTGTACGTTCTATGCAGAGCATTACTGAAAGGCAAAAACATTGGCAAAAGCAATTTTTAAAAAGAAAGTACACAATTTTAAAAGACTAGTTAGATTAAACAAAAAGAATATACATCTTTCTGTACTTATCTTGAGGAACTGGAGAGTTCAATAATATTCTCAAGTCAAAGGTTAACATCTACTTTAAATGTTCCTTACTAGTATCACCTACAGTTGCATTTCCATTCTTACGATATATGATTTATTTAAATAACCCCCAACCTTGCATAAAGGAGCCCTGTTGGCTAAGGGTGGGAAGTATTCCTTTGATATCAGACAAAGATTAATTTATTTCCCTAAAATAAATTAAAGGGAATCTGAATAGGGAATCTGAACTAACTTATTTTTGCTAGTACCTTGTTTTATTTTGGCTGATGCGCTTTTTCAGGCACTCTAAAAAGGTGACAGAGGCAAGAAATGAATCAAATAACTCTAACTTTTTGTCATGTTCTTTCAGCACAAGTAAGAAATGGCTTGTTTTTTTCTTCACTGTTTCCATAGTGACAACAATATTTTTTTTCTTTGCTGCTGAAGCCAGAAGGATTCTGGGATAGGTCATCCTTTCAGGCCACAAAGAGAGAGAGCTCAAAAATCAAATAACAAATATGTGTCACCTTAGAAATAGATTTTGATACATAACAAATTATGACTTTTCATTAAAATATTTTATTCTCATGTAAATGAATAAAAAGCTGCCCCCAATTGCTTCTGAACATTGCATCTATATTTATGAAGTCAGTTAAAATGGCATTGGCATCAATACTCTATATCCATATGGTGGATATATCCTTACACAAAAACTAGTCTAGAATATATTTTAGAAAGAAATCTTTCCATGATAAGAAACTGGATGAATCAAATTTAAGATTGGAACAACTATAATCTTGGATGCTAAAACGGACCAATTTGTCCACCACTACTTTTATCTTGACTCATGAAGATGGGAAGGTGCTTATAAAAGGAGAAAATGAAACTTGTATGTACAGCATTTGAAATTCAAATTGGGTTGGGCAGGGAATATAATACATCATACCAAGAATAATTGGCATTTCTCTCTTCCTCTTTAGGGAAAAGATTTCTAGAAAAGTATATTTTCTATATACATTGGGGACATTAGAGAGCAATAATTTTAAACATAGAAATTCAAGAAGGCTGATGTCAGTACCAATATGAATTATTTACATGGCACTTAACATTCAAATATCACTGATATTCAATCAAGGTTGATGAAATCTTTGGAAAAATTATTCTCACTGGGTAGAGAAAAAGACAACAAATAATGCATTTTGAAAGGCATAAATACAGTTTGAACATTAGGAGGAATAGAACTATAAGGAGAGATGAGTAACATTAGGAAATGAGCTGAACCATAGAATTATAGCTGATCTCTGTATTTGGAAAATACATGCAGTGCAGCAGCCGCCAAAAAGTACAGCAGCTGCCAGAAAAGCTAATGCAATCCTAAGTTGTACTAACAGAGGGATACAGTCAAGATCAAGGGAAGTACTAATACCACTCTATANGATGGAAATTGAACAAGGAGAGATTTAACCTGGAAACAAGGAAAAACTTTCTGACAGTCAGAACAATCAACCAATGGAACAGCTTTCTCTCGGAAGTTGTGGGAGTGCCATCAGTTGAGACTTTCAAAAAGAGATTGGACTGCCATTTGTCAGAAATGGTGTAGGGTCTCCCGCTTGGGTGGGGGATTGGACTAGATGACTTACAAGGTCCCTTCCAACTCTGATTATCTGTATTTGTATCTTTTTTAATATTTTACAGTTAAGGTACAGAATCTTTTATATGAATGTCCTCCCAGCATTGAATTATTCAACACATTCCTGGTCATGCATTCAAACTAAGTTTACTATTACATATTTGCATTCTGGACCCATATCATCCCACTAGAATCGTATGATAATTTCTGTATATCATATCCATCTTTAAACAAAAGAAAAGTATACTAACATTATGCTGAAATTACTTCTCCATTTCAAAAAGTTTTCTTCCTGTCTGACAAAGGCTTGTATTTGTGTCATTTCATGATGTTTTAGACTTTAGTCTTTAGTCTTTCTTCAGCCATGTGTGTGTGTGTGTGCGTATGTTCTATTGCAAGATGATAAAGACAACTGTTATTATTTGAGGGGAAGGGATTTTTAAAAACTTCTTTTAATTGTTGTTAAAAAATAGTTACTTTGCAGCCTCTCTAACTGGTCTGATTTCTTGAACTGGGAAAGTGCTATAGGAGAAGTCTCCTCTTGGTGTAGCTGTCCAAAACCTAAAAGTTAGTGTGAGTCATAGTGTGATGACCCATAGTCTCTCAAAATAACGGTTTTGTATATAATTTCAGGTCATTCCGGAAGTTGAATTGAAGTGACAAAATAATCCGACAGTTTAAAGTCACAAATGGAACTTCCCCCCCTTCTTGAGCAGATTAGAAAGGGGAGCAGTCAATGCAGCAAAGCGGGGAATAAATGTGTGGTAGTAATGTTTGGTAGTAAACCCCCAACAGTCGTTACACATCCTTAACCTGCTATGGAGGTTTCCACTCCTGAAATGATTGCATTTTTCCACCCCAGCAGGTGAAATACGATGTCCCAAGAAGCCAATTGTGATTTGTGCAAACTGACACTTCTCACGTTTAGCAAACAGGTGGTTAACATGCAAATGTTGCAACACCAGCCTCACATGCTGCCAATGTTCCTGCAGGGAGTCTGAGTAAATCAAAATGTCATCTAAATAAATTACCATGAATTGATCCAACAAATCACAGAAAATATTGTACATGAAATGCATGAACACAGCTGGGGCACTGGTTAATCCAAAAGGCATCACAGTATACTCAAAATGCCCGTACCTCGTCTGGAAAGCTGTTTTCCACTTGTCCCCTGCACAAATGCAAACCAGATTGTAGGTGCAGCCAATAGAGAGGTAGAAGGCCGGATAAACCCTTTCTGGAGGTTCTTGTCAATAAAATCCCTCAATGCAGCCAACTCCGGTTCCGACAGGGAATATATCCAACCAAACGGCAATTTTGCATCTGGCAACAAGTCGATTGGACAATTATATGCCCGATGCAGAGGCAACTGATCCACCTTCTTCTCTCCAAACACATCAGCAAAGTCCACCAATTCCGCAAGTAGATCCAGGTTCACGGGCGTAGCCACATTCCCTGCACAGAAATGCAAGCAATGGTTGGCACACTTCCTTGCAAGGAACTGCATAGCTCCAGACGACCAGACAATCTGTGGATCATGGGCCTGTAACCACTCCAAACCCAGCACTACTGGAAAATGAGGCACTGCTGCAATGTAAAACACAGTTTCCTCCACATGCTGCCCAATACACATCCAAAGGGGTTTTGTTGCAGCAACCACAGGTCCTGAACGAAGGGGATGACCATCAATCCTCTCCTCCATTACTGGTGGGGATACCTGTTGCTGAGGAATGAACCACTGCTTTACAAAATGAGCATCCATGAAATTGGCTGTGGCCCCTGAGTCAACCAAAGCTGGGATCTCCACCACTCCCACACCAGGCATGAACACACTTGCTGGCAGCACAAGATGCTTCACCAATAGCAACTGTGGTGGAGATGTCAAAGATGTCAAAGGTGGCGAGAGTGGCAAGGCTAATGAAGATGGCGGGCCTATGGACTTGACACCCCGACCTGCAGGCCCTCGTAGGCCGAGCGATGCTCGTTTCCCGCCACCACAGGTATTGCTGCTGTAGATGTCTTAACAGGACACTTGGCCACAAAATGGCCTCAATTGCCACAATAGAGGCATAAACCATCACGATGACGTCTATTCTTTTCTACTTGAGTCAGGCAAGGGTGGTCAGCCGCCAACTGCATGGGTTCCTCCAAAGGCACTTCCACCAAGGGTGCCATCTTACTGAAAACAGATATAGTCTCTGTCCATCGTCGCACCCATCATTGCTGAAGTCTAACATCAATATGAAGACACAAATGCATGAGCTCCTGAAGGGTGTGAGGGCATTCAGTGTGCATTGTTGAGGTAATTCTCCATTAATACACACACAACACACATAAACACTGTACAGTAAATGTAGGTTTTTTACTTTCAATAAAGGTTTAAGGAAAGATCAAAACAAGCAGTCTAAAGTCAGTCACAGGTAAAATCAGTCAGTTTTCAGTCCAGGGATAATCCAATAACAAAGTCCATTATCAAAAACAGTTCAGTATCAGACTTACATCAAATCCAGGAATATCAGTCAATTAGGAAGAATGGCAAAACTCTTCAACAGAAGGAAAAACAGAGACTCACTGAGACAAACTCTCTTCTGAGACTAAGACTAAGACAATCCAGATTTCTGGCTCCATCTAATGGCCATTTGAGACACCACACCCAATTACACCTTTTTATTTTCTTAAAGATACAGTATTAAAATGTTTATCCTGGTTTATATATTGTCCAACCCAAATAGCTGTTAGGTGACT